>NNCF01126639.1:1706360-1740339 GCA_002313205.1 Laupala kohalensis | reverse complement strand
AGCAAAAGTTTCTAGATAAGATAAAAAGTTAGCTGCGAGTTATAATACATAAATAATGTCAATTTGTTTATATATCTGTCAATATGTAATAGATTTCAATTTTTTTTCATTCTTTCACAATATTGGTTAAATCATATTGTGCTTAAAAAATTAATATCTTTTCTTAAATTTTTTTATTAATTTTATAAAATATTAATGTATAATAGAAAAGAGAGAAAAATCATCAAACATGCATCGACGGGAATTGGAGAAGCAGCAGGCGGTGGTGGTTCTTTTTCTGCTGCTGGTAATCCTACAGAAAACAGATATCTAATGAATATAATACATACAATTTTGTAGAAAACAACCTATCAATTAAATGATATTAACCATTTACTGTCCCTGCAGCACCCTCACCCGCTGAAGCTGCCGCAGCAGTCGCTGCCGCCGTTAACGTATTGCCGTTTATTACAAAAGTTATTGATATTTTGTAACAGAATATAAAGTATTCATGTATAAGATAAAAAAAGCAACGAATCAGATTGCATTGATTCGCGCACTTGCACATCAAGATCTATAGAATAGAGACAAAAAAGAAAAAACATATAAGCATGATTGCGAAAGAAACTAAAATATATATTACATACAATTTTACGAAAAAAACATACCAATTAAAAAGTAATCCCCATCTGCGGCTGGTGGTATATCATCTAAAAATGTTAATGTAATCTCTTACTAAATATATTTTGAACATACAATAAACAATTAAATAAAAATTCTTGTAGCAACATACCTCCATTTACATAAACCGCCGCCGTGAGGGCAGGTGGTCCGGGTGGTAGCAATGATTCTATAGGAAAGAAAGAGACATATGTAAGCATTACTGGGAAATAAAATTTAAAACGCAATATGCTACGTATAAGTGTTGTGTGTTCAACACAAATACAAAAACACACACTTACCAAGAACATTAAAAATACCGCTTCCCAACTCCGCACCTGCAGGGGATGCTGTTATATCATTATCTAAAAATATAGTTAATATATACAAGTATTACGTATAAACATGTTGTTTTTAAAAATCAATTTAATACAAAATACAAAACATATATAATACAGAATACTTACCATAAGTAGGCTCCATCTTTGTTTCAAAAAAATTAATCTCTTTGCAAAGCAAAAACTTGTGCAAATGAAGCTACATGTGTTGAATACATTTCTCATATAGACACGCCAATGCTCAAAAAGTTTTGTCTAACATTTCAACTTGGTTCCATGCAAATCGTCTCATGGTAAACACTGACAAAACAGTGTCTATGTCACTTCACAATAGTATCACAAAATCTTTACCACAGGTTTCTCTTTCTTTTAACGGAACACAATTAAAAACTGTTACGAATACAAAATTCTTAGGTCTCCATATTCAAGACAACCTCAAATGGAATTGTCACATTGACAATCTTAATTCCCAATTAAGCAATTTGTGTTACGCATTCCGAATCTNCGTTGCGTATATTTTGCAAACGTTTACTCCCATTTACGTTACGGCATTACCTTCTGGGGTAATTCCGGTCAGAGTATTCAAACTTTCAGAATTCAGAAGAGGATAGTTCGGATAATTTGTAAATCTCACCCCCGAAACTCTTGTAAACCTTTATTCAAGGAATTAAATATCTTAACACTTCCCTGCATTTATATTTATGAAACAAACGTATTTGTTAAGACCGAATTACAAAAGTGCCACCCTTTCTTTATACGAAACAGTCTCGTTCACGAACACTATACACGCAATAGTAGTAATATTCATCGCCCTAGAGTGTCAACCACTCTTTGCCAAAAAGGACCTTATCATTCGGGAATCGTTCTATATAATTCCCTGCCCAAGAATATAAAAGATATTATGAAATTGAATCTGTTCAAATCAGCGGTTAAAAACTACCTCCTGCACCAGTGCTTCTACAATGTAAAAGAATTTATTGATTTTAATAAAAGTTAAATTCGTCTTGTACTTTATCACGCCATTGCTGTAGTACTTTTTAAACAACTTATAACAATTTCAAAAACTATTTTCTTGCATGATTGTGTTGTCTTATGGCTCATATTAATTTAGTTTTATGTGTACTCAACTTTGGCACGGTTGTGTACATTAATTCTGTAGCCCCATCCTGGCCCGGGTTTTTCTCCGTTTTTCCTTCCGGTAGAGGCGGATTTATCATACAGGTTCTCTAGGCTTTGTCTAGGGGAATGTTTATTGTATCAATAAATCGTGAATTTAGTGTTATTTCAATTCTTATAATTTTTAAAAACTATACTCAAAATAATCTATAGTTCGATAATAACTTGTATATGTAATTTTTTTGTTAAAATTACAAACATATTGACATTCTATTAGTATTATAACTCGCAGAAAACTTTTTATCTTATCTAGGAACTTATGCTGAATTTTTTTGAATCCGCCTCTGCTTTAGGGCCCTTGATCGGAATTGATGGGATGGTCCCTTGCTTGCTTCCGGAGAGTAAATTAGTTTTTTTTCCTCCACGTGGTCATACGCAGTTTGTTCTGCTTTTTTGACAATAAATTTATTTACTTATTTACTTCACACGCGCGCACGCTCATACACGATCCTGCATACACACCGCAAAGGAAATGCTTCCCGTTCAAAACGAGCGCTATAAAGGTAGCGCCATCACAACGCGCTGCATGGAAGGAACGCTAATTAAATGACATGCTTCTTTTCGTCGCACTATCGAAATCAGTGCCAGTAATGTTTATTTCCAATCTCATGCTACGGGAAGCAAGAGAAACCGAAATGATATAAGTGTAATAATCTATAACCAATATTTCCTGTTTTTAACGAACATAAAGAGTGTTAAGCAGATTTTTTGATAGACACACATCCACGTCTTTTACATGTGTGGTAGTGACAAGGAACAGAATATATTTTGTACTCCATGCTGAGAAAACACAGGTACAACAGTCTTTGACTAGTACACATCACGTATTTTTTGTGTGTGCAGTTCAGTATGGCACAGGCTTACGTGTAAGTGGTTTTTTTTATATTTCATCTATATGACTAAATTTGATGTTATTTATTATGTGTTTAGAACATGTTTAAGACTTTTTTACATACTTATGTATTCTTAAAACACTATTAAGAAGTGTTTGAACGAGATGGATTTTTTTGTCTTTTTCATAATTATTTTCTAGAGATGAGAAAAAAATTTTGTTTCATAATTATATATATTCTAAAGACAATATGAAGAATAGAACGAATTTTGAAGAACGTTTAAAGGATGTTGAAAGTCTTAATATGAATATACAACCGGATGATATTGATTCCGTGTACGAAGTTATGAAACCAAATGTGAAAAGAACGAGAAACAACAAGAGAGATCAAATGTAAGTTTTTTGAAAATACATGATGTCATTGTTTAAATTATTTTAGTGTTCTCAAGTGTGATGTAATTTTATTCAATATGTCGTTTTATTACAGGAAAAAAGAAATCATGCATGGAAACCAACCTCCATTAAAGAATGTGAAAGAGTTTACAAAAGGCGATTTTTTTTATCCAAGCAATGGGAAATTGTTAAAAACGAAATACGGCTTCAATGCTGTTTCTTGAAACGAAAGAAGAGAAACTTTTCTTACCACGCAAGTACGTTTTGTTGTTTATATATAGAAATAAATAATAATTAATAATAAGCTAACATATTACTTTTTTACATTTTTTTTTGTTAATAGATTTTCTGATTGCAAGACAAACACAATGTTGAAGCATTCCTATCGATGAAACCTAAGATAACAGCAGTTGGAAATGGAGAAATACATATAACGTTTGAAGATGACGAGAATGAAACAGTATTTAACTTGTAAGTTGTTGTTTTTTTCTTTAAAAATTTAGAGAAAATCCAATCAACGACGGAGAATATATATGGAGCATAAAAATATTATTATTATTATTATTTTTATGAATAAATAATTTCAAAACATATCTATAGGAGTTGTACAATAAATATCGAAAAAAGGATAAGGAAACAACATTTTTTGAAATATTTTTCCAAAAATTATAATTTAAAAACAATACCTTTTTCTCTTTTAATTACATGTTTGCTCATCCTCTTGTACAGGATTAATACATTGAAAAACAGCAAGTTTCACTCCATGTATTAATCATTCAACTGCAATATTTGTACAGTTTTTATTGTTTTTCTGGGAGGGTGATGTAGGACGATTTCTTACTCTTCGTTTTTTTTCACGCCATTCGTGTGTTTCTTTAAAGTTTTATTTATTTTCTTCTTACAACGTAGGTTTCTCATTGCTTCTTCATTCGAAGGCATACGTCATCGTCGTTTGCGTGTAGGAGATGTCGATGATGTAGTAGAACTAGAGTGATAGTCTTCCATTTCAACTTCTGCTTTCTCACCTTCTTCATCGTTTTTCAACTCTATCACATCCATGATGCTTCCGGTTGTGTGATGACTACTCAACTAATAATTCCTACAATCTTTCGTCCTAGTTATACTTTGTTACAATACCTGTCACGGGATAATAACTGTACGAGCATTGATAAAGCAGAAGGCAATATGCTGATGTTTTTTCAGGAATTCTATCTCTGGTTTCAAAATCATAAAAAGTCTATATAAGGGATGATGCGGTGATCCACCATGGCAGTGTTGTGTCGTTATGAGCTGTGTTAAGAGATATGAAACGACGCATTCCATGCGTCGAGCAATACGCAAGGGTGATTGACAAACTTCTCTATCTCAAGAAACATTTTCTTGTAACCTACGTAGAATGAACTGAATAAACAAGTATTTTCATGTAGTTTGTGTAAATGTAGTTTCGGTGTACACAGAAATTTATTTATTTTCTTATTTGCAGTGCGCTTTCTGTACTACTATGTATTTTATCATTATATGTTAGATGTAACCAGTATTTTCTGTTTTATTGTCCAGATGTTTTCTTCCTCTCACCAATCCACAATCCACAAACGGTAACTTTTACCTTTAAATCTATTGCAGGAAATACACTGCAACTGCGTTAAAACGCATCTGCGGTACATCCATCTAGAGCCTGTGTGTATTGGCTTTGCTCAAAAATATTTTGTCGTGCATGTCTTGCGACAGTTCTAAAAGTGTCTTAAAACAATCCAAAGACGGTCGTGTAGCTGGGTTGTCACAGGTGAACGCCTAGTCTAGAACTAACAAGCAACAAAATAGGTTCCCGTTTTGCTCTCATCCCGAATCGACCTATGGTATATGTGGTCGTGTAGACAGGTATTAGCGCCTAAGTTGACCTTAATGTAAACTCATGAGCGGTAAATTTAAATCCTTTTGTCAAATATATTTTCTTTTAATTAGAAATGTTCGTAAACATACGGCAGACAAGATAGAACAGGAAGATGCACCGCAAATGACCAGTGGACCATGGTTTGCCCGTTCCGGTTTTAGTCGATACTTCCTATCTACTCTTTTCTTCCTGGTCATATCTTTGCATACAAAATCTCCATAGCCAACAGGAGTGAACTGCAAGTGACACCTACTGCCAACACTATAAAGGCTCCTTGCAGATGATCGAATGTGATCGCATGTGGAGCCGTTTGCGCCACTTTGTTCATCGATGGCGCGAGCACTCCTCGAGTCACCGCGTCAGAGAAGGCGTTCGCATACCATGCGTCCACCAATCCAGCGGCAGTAATGCGCAGAATAAGTGAATTGAAGCGATTCGTGAAAGCGGATTGAGGACCGATCTCGTAGTGTTGATACGTCGTTAGAAGTTTCTCCCGCATGAGGTGCAACCTCGAACGCCCGTCTTCATCCAAATAAATCCTCTTCTGGATGATGTAACGAGCAATGAAGTCGGTCGTAGCGCAGGTAAGATTGCGATTGAAAGCGACGTTATTTGGATCTTTGGGATGCGTATTGGCAGCAACAGATTCCAAAAGATGATCGTACGTGATGCTTAACTTATCGTGGACGTCGTTTTGTAGCCATACCTCTCGAATGCCAGGATGCATAGCCACCTGAAAAATAAAACATATTTCATGATTTTTTATGTTATTTTGTTATTGTATTATTTGACAAAATCTGTACAGGCTTTAATATTTAAGGTGAAAATTTAATTTTAGGGAAAATTTTTACTACTATTTTTTCTGATTATCCATCAGAAACCTATATTGCATGAAATATTAAATTGAATAATAGAACAGTGTTTTTAGGGGCATCTCTGTTGGATTCAATAAAACCTGTTCAATAAAATTAAATTAGTCTACACATTTCAATAATGTAAAGATTATTGTTTGTACTGATTTAAGTTATTTAGAGAATATTAAAGTTTATAAATGTGGTTTGGGTATCTATAAAATAAAATAAACATAAAAAATGTTTTTTTTTAAGAAGCCTATTTATAAAAATTGGTTTATTAAAAACTAAAACAAATTAAACAATTAAAAATCGAAAAAGGTTATCAAAAAAGAAAATCATAACATTTTAAAAGCTTGAGCTTATGATCAAATTATGGTGAAATAAACACTCATACATACGTACTCCAATTTCACTTAGGAATCGATTTTCGTACAATCTTACCAATATCATCCGTCATACATCCCACACACACCAGAAAATTTTTAGCTCGATCGTAAACTTAGAAAAGACTGAAAAAATCAATTACCAATTTTGAAACGTAAATACATACATACCCTCATTTTATCCCCTTAAGGGTAGATTGTCGTAAACTTGTACAATACTGGGCAATAATCGAAATATTAATTACTAATTTTGAAACAGGAGGACAACAAATGTACATGTATACATACATATGAACGAAGCAAGTCAAAAACAGCATGTACAAATAGTCTTCTATTAGCTGTATATAAGAAGAAACACGACATAGAATCGTCTTTTTATTCTTAAGTGGACATTTCTGAATTGTTCACCATTTTTAAAACCGGCGATGTTTCGTTTCTTTCTTTCATTCATTCTTCCTATTTTATATATTTTTAAAGTAATTTCATTTACTCTAATATTACAACTTGTTCAATAATGGCACATCTTTACAAACATGTCTTAAATTACCAAATTATAAAAAGTTTTAAATTGACGAATTTCTATATTTATTTAAAATGGCTTTACCATACCTTAAGATTCGACTGATACAACTCTTCAATAGTGTCGATGGGATTCGAATACAACGTGATGGCCATGTAGGTGGTGAAAGCACCTTGGAAAATTGTCGTTATTAACAAGCTAAACCATACCCAAAATATCCAGAAAGCTCTTTCAGCATTAAATGAAGGTTGTTTTGCTAAGGACACCGATATTAGAGTACTGAAAGATGCCATCAAAGATGATTTAACGCCCATCTTTTCTTCTGAGTAATAAAGAAGTTGAGAGATAAATTTCATTATCCATAAAAATCCTGCAGCAAATGGTACACTACAAAATATGCAAATCCATGTCTAAACTTCAAAAGGGAGAATAAGATTTTCATATTGAGGAACTCTGAGTGAATTGGGCACAATCACTCTAATATTGTTCTGAAAGTGAGGATATAGATAGTCAACATCCCCCACTCTGTCTAATTTCAGAATCCGAGAATTGAAGGCTACATCAGCACGTCGGTAAGCTATGTCACCACTCGATCCAATCAGTGTTCCATTCGCCAGACGTCGACCGTAAGTGGCTGCTCCAGGAGGAACAATTCTTGACACGGCACTGATGTGAGATAGAATAAGATTCATCATTTTCCCATCCGGACCTTCAAATTTGTCCTTTTCTATTTCTTCAGCACTTGGTGATGCACTGAATATCGAAATGGCCACCTCGTGTCCGTGTAGATTTCTTGTCTATTGAAAAGAAATATGAAATAAAATTATTTGTTTCCAGACATTTAATTTTGGTGAAAAAGCATAAACAATTAAACATGTTTAAAAATAACTTTAAAAAATAATTCTTCCATTCTTAAACCTATCGTAGAGAATCCAATAATTATTGGATACTTGAAAAAGTTTGTGAAAATATATGATATATTTTGATATATTTTACAATTATTTTCGTGAACGTGGTTGTTTGTGGCATGTCTACTCCACACTCGTATAAAATTATTAATCAAGAATTGGGGTGTGTTGGCACAAGACACACATTTACTAAAATTTGATGAATTATCATCTTGGTTATAGATCAAAAGAGAAATTACCTCACACAAAATTCAGTTTTACCTTATCGTAGTAAAGATTTTCATATTGTCCACGCAGAGCTAACGTTGTGACTTTTCGTATTAGCAAGGAAGAAGCTGTGGAAGATGAACCGAAAGGGTTAAAGTTAAAGAGATTTGTTTTGCCTCCTTGTGTCGAAAGCAACAATCCGTCCGTCACCAGTTCCTGCCACAGAGCTTTCGCTGTCTCCATGGTCTCCTGCTGCGACACCACCTTCCTTGCCACCAACAAAAGACGACCTCGGGAGTCCCAGCCACCCCACGCGCGCAGCTCTTTCACAGCAAGTGCAGCCGTCTGCGCACAGCACTCCCCTCCACCTGCGCACACGTGCCACACGACGTTCGAATTCTACTGTTAAAGAAAATATGAAGAAGTCATATATTACCTATTATAAGAGTTGCAGTAGGAGACGAGAAAAACAGGCGTTCCGACTTGTTGAGAGGAGGACCTGGCCATTGCAAAGGACAGTGTCCTGCGTGCGCAGTCTTCAAGAGACGTGTAGTGAAAGAATCTCCTTGGTTTTTCATCCACACCACAAGACGACGGCATCTACCATCCAGTAAGGGTCCTGCGATTATGCGTTCACCCAAAGACACCATTTCGTCTGGAATCTCCATAGACTCAGTTACGGTTGGCAAGAGCTTCGACGAAGGAGCACTGAAGGTTTCTTTTATTAAAACGATGTGGAATATTGTCAAGAGTGTTCTTCTAAATTTTCTATTATGGATTGTCCTGTTCAAAAATAACAAGCACATTTTACTAGTACTAATATAATAATAGGTATTCGGTAATCTTTGGTCTTTTTAATATATTAGCAAACTGATTTATTTTCTCTTGATTTAACGCGAAATGAGGAAGGAGTATCCTCTGATCTTAAATTATTTCGGAATTTAGAAGCAATACTCTTTTCGTAAAGTAGTGTCTGGGGACTGTGAAGTAGAAGAAGATAAAGAACAAAAATGTAGTGTAAAGAAGTTCCTTTGAAGCGGAATTATGCTTCTTTATGCAAAATATGATAGTATCGCAAGATAATCGAAACCCATTTTGAAACGTCCATGAACCTTTCATAATGAGTCCTCGAACAATTCAAATGATCCCGTTATATTCGGTTACATCGATTCAAATAACCCTTAATCCCTTAATATTGGGTTGAATTTAAATGAGCCCATGTCTCCCTTATACACAATTTTTAATATAATTTCACGTGTTACTAGTGTATTATTTTAGTTGACTACTGGTCTATAATAAATCTTGGTCATTGATTTTGGAAGACATATTTCAAAATACAATTTTGAAAAGATTAGTCCAAATCACATACTTCTTCCTTAAAAAAAGACTAATTGTGACCTTTTTTATTATAGTCGACGGAAAACTAAGTCACAGCACAAAAGAAACAATAAAGGATGAAAACTCTTTTATTCAAAATGCTATTTAAATAACTAATATTTTATTATCTATACTAAAATGGAACAACAGGATGAAAGCCATGTAAAATATTGTTAAAAATTACACGTCAAATTCTGAAAACCGCGAAGAAAATGTTTTTTTACTAAACGATGGCAAAATCGTAACAAATCCTCAGGACATCGCAAATTTGTTTAATTCTCACTTCTCAGAAGTTGATAAAATAACGAACTCTTTCCATGTTCTAAAAACCGATCCCCTGACCTGTCTGGACCGTACTGAATAATAAACTATTTATTTTTACGCGGGAAAGCCGAAACTTGGCAATGTTTTCTGTACGATGGCTGCACGTATCTCATACGCCTATAGATACGCCTATCTGACCCTCTCACATGTGTGACTCTTTTCCTACCTCTCAAGTGAGGTTTTTTATTTAAGAATGCGTTTTCATGGAACTTACAACATGCATAAACCGATGTTGGACTAAAATAGCGGCTTGAGAATATCTATTCTTATAGTTTACATTGAGCATTACCTCAAAGAATAAATTATCAATATCCAATATAATAATATTGAATACTATTGAGAATATGTATACACTTGTAGTTCCATTTCGTACGTGTGTAAGTTTTTTTAGTATTTAAGGGAATGAATGTAACACATGACTCGATATTTCACGTTGACATTTTTTCAAAGGACATTGGTTTCCAGCCTCGACAAATTAAGATGCTTACGATTAATGCACATAAGAGAAAATGGTGTTTCATTAACCGGTAATAATTAAATTAACATAGACATAGGTAATAATTGTTTTATTAACATCGACATTGGTAACGTTGCTCTTCATATATCAACATTTTAGAGAAAAATTGTTTACGAGAGACAGATCTGAGGAATACATGTCTTTTTTTTATTATTTATGATCAATAAATCAGGCATTTTTCTTTTATTGAAATGAATTATATGGTGCAGCAAAACATATTTTCTGCTTTTAGATTAAGTGTCACGGATGAACTACACGATGAATCATTTTAATCTAGCAATAAGAACTTTTGCTATAGATAGCTTGGCACGGGCGCAGCCCCCAAGGGTGGTGCGGCGGGGTGGGGGTTTACCCCCCAGCGAACACAAGTGAGTATCTATCATAATCCCAAACGAAAAATTGTTGTGTGTTATAGATAATTAAATGAGTTTTTCTTTTCAAGTTTTCTCAAACGAAATTTCAAATTTTTCCTAGGTGGTTCAATGTTTGATGAAAACTGTATTTTAAAGCGTATGATTTCAGGACTAGAAAACGTTTTGGTGAATTGCGTAAGTAGAAGGACTGTTTGGTAACTTACAGATCAGCTAATTTTAGTACTGGGGATGTGAAAATAAACAATAAAACGTTTTTTAGAAATGTTTTGACAAAGTAAAGTTCTATCGTTCTTGAGTGTATAGTGTCCATGGATGCTTTAAAGCTCTAATCTACTGAAATATTTGATATGAAAAACGAGATTTTGTTTGAAAATAATTTCTTATGATCTATAATTTTGATAGAAATTGTTTGCAATCATAATAAAGAAAATGAAATGGACATTCTTACAATAAAACCAAAACAAAATTGAGGACATTACACATTGCAAAATGTATGTCTTTATTGAAACTACCAATACTACAGAACAATTCATGAATGAATATATAAAGCATCTTACCTTTCATTCTCCTTTAGCATTATGCCTCTTATTTCATTTATTTAAGTTCAATATTCATCAAAATAAAGACCAGAATTGGTTATTTCTATTCCTTTCAAAACAAGAGTCTTCTGGAGAACTAAACGAACACTCCTATGAATAGACTAGATATGGTAAAACGTTTCGTGTAGTTAGCAACGTGAAATGTTTCGTGCGAGTACAATATTGCTGAAGATTATCAGCATGTGCGCAGTACTCGCCACGGAAAATACCATAGTTAACATGCAATCTTGGTGGATATTGATGATGCGATGACCTCAGTTAAAATAATTGACGAAGCACTCAAGTAGTCATTTTTATTATACACTAATTGATGTTTTTCTCTTCAATGAATGCGCATTACGTATAATTTAACTTTGAAACTTGTAGTGTTTCCAGGGGAGTGCCAATACGTCAGGCTTCAAATACCTCGCTCCGTTTACTTGCTGAATATGTATCTAATCTCCTTCTTCTATAACTCCTTCTCTTAGAAAATGATAAGTGATGACCATGACAATTTGATGAGGAGTTCGGTATATCGGTGATACAGGCAGGTGATTTAAAGAACATCTATCAGATGAACAAGAGTCACATTCTTTACGTCAATGTTGACAGCCTTGATCGAAAGAACGGTCACAGCATCGTAAAAGAACTATCCCCAATCGCCAACGGATGCAACTAAATTTTTTTTTTTAATTCTGCGTCCATCTGATTGGTTGATAACCTGACTAATCAAGCTTTCATTGAATCAACTATACTCTCCACGGGTTAAGACGGCATAACTCCAAATGATAAACATATTCCCAATAATGACAGTATTCTCGTAAACTATAATATAATTCAAATATTTTGAATGACCTCGTAGGAAGATTGAATTTTCTCAACACTACGTTTCATGACCGTTCCTTCCTGTCATCATCAGGTGATTGTAGTGCATATATAAGGAAATAAATGAACTTTATCTTAGTAATAAAATTAAAATAAATTACCTGCACATTGTAATGTATTTACCTAGTTCCAAGGTCTCGCTGCCACCACCTCCTTCTCTTAGAGGAAATAAAAGAAAACAGTTACTATTTACTTGAAATAATAAAACAAAGACTATTTATACAAACATATACAACTGTTTATACATTGGTGAATAGTTAGTTATCTCAAGTCTCTTAGGAAAGACACACTTCCCAGCGACACTTGATGTGTACTCTATCCCTTTCCTACATCTCTCGTAGTAGGGAGCCGCATCGCTCGCTAACGCTGTTCCGGAGGGAGGGGACGCCTCTCGGTGTCACAGCCTTTGCTGCCCGGCCTTCTGGCTTCTCAAGCAGAGAGGTCACCGCCCCCGCGGTGCAAATGTTAGCAACCTCACCAGGACAACCAATACAGTATGTGTACCGGTATTGTCAGAGCCTAAACACGGACGTTGAAGTAATACGTTCGAAACGAAGTAGAAGTAAATTCTCCTGCTGAAAGTTTAAACAAGATAAAACAACGTAAATATCCTCAAAATTTACAATAAAAAATATAATTAATGACCGTGTTTGAAGTAAAAGATTTCTCTCTCATTGATAAAATCAAAAACCTAGATTGACATATACAGCGTCGCCCTAGATAATAGAATGATCACTTCTCACCTTCTGATGTAGTTTAAGGAGTAGAATATTAGAAGAAGTAATGAGATTGATTATCTTCACATTAACAGAAAACTATATATGTTAATAAACAGAGACATACATAGACAAATTTAACAAGGTAGCAAGAACAGGTTACGCTTGGTTTCGACTTGGGGAATGGAAATTGAGGAAATTGATGAGGTATCGAGATTCGCAATGCTCTTTATGCACGGAACAAGTCGACTGGGTCCACATTTTGCTAAAGTGCTTTAACACTGAAATAGGTCGGAAGAAGTGGCTTCTTGAGTGGGGATACAATCGCAAACTAAGAAATTGCACTCCAGCTTTTGAAATATTGCGAGATAATAGAATCTCCGCTACTTTACTCCTTGGCAAGTTTCTGAGTATGGTTCGAAAAACGAGGGAGGCGGAACTGATGAAAGAGATTGACTAGAAAAAAAACACTTAATTAAAATTTGTTTAAATTATTATTATAATTATAAGTGATAGTAGTAATATTAGTATTCTATTTTAGTCTGTTTTAATTGATTTAAAAATGTGTACTGTGGCAGAATAGTAATTTAATTGTTAATAATAATTGTTAAAAGTAAGGCTTCTCGACTAGCTCTATCTCAGGGTGCCACTCAGAGGTTGGATTCGTCATTTTTTGTACCTAAGGGAAAAAACCATACTGGAGTTCCACTCAGAGTAAAACGCTTTTACAAATTAACTTATTATTTTTAATCACACAATTATGTACATTAATATCTTTAACCCTCATGCTGTCCCCCAAAACGTACACGTCACTCCCTCAACAAAATAAAAATACACTGAATTTACATGATTTAATTCTAACAAACATTTAAAATTTCTCCCTCAACCAAAATAAAAAATACACTGAATTTTCATGACCTCTCTTTTCTAAAAAGAAATCGGCTGTTACATTTATTGAGAACTACAAGAGATAATTAGGCGCATTTCTCTAGCGGTAAGTGGCCCCTCTTTGCAATGATCAAGTCCACAGTTCTAGGCCTCTTTTTACGATAAGTTCCGCACTATTCTTTACGCACAAGCGCATTACTACGTCGGTTAGGCACCACCAACCGTCGTGAAAATACCTCTTTAGTTGACCAACCAAACCAGACAGTGGAGAGTAGAGGGTGCGATGACCTCACAACGCCGGTCAAGCTCCGAATCGGGCGACCCTTCGACGGTGTCGTCAGCGACGGCTGCACCGGTGGTGGCTCCCTTCATCAGCTGATTGCTCGGTTGCCTTCAGGCGCAGCGTCGGCCGGACCTCGTTCTCTCAGAATAGCTCGCCGGAAATTGTTGACCCAAACTAACGACTCTGATCCGGACAGTATCCAGCTTAGGACTCTCATATAAGGTTTCGAACTAATCGGTTAATTTTAACCCAACTGAGTCATGGCTCTGATCGCGAACAATTTACCCTACTTGTTCGATACTCAAAAACAAATCGGCAAGTAGTGAGCCGAGCGCAGCATCTTCAAAAAAATGAAACGCTGGCGTTTAGTGCGAAAATCTCGAAGTACTGCTCTCGGAGTAGTAACGTAAAAATGTCCGCGAAGAATATCTCATATAATGTCTTCGCGTAAAAAAATGTGGTATAATAAACTGGTCTCCGCGAAAAATCTCATGTAAAATGGGCTGAATCTTCATTTGCCATTCTTTAAATGGGCTTCATCCACTTCCGTCTTCCAATTTTGAATTTCACGTGACGAAAAGCTTCCAATACCACAACTGTTCCCCCTCCCGTGCCTAAATTCTGATTGGGAATTTTGAGTATTTCAAACTATCTTTAACTTTTTTTTTTGCAACGCTTTTTTCTTAACAAGTCGCCACAAGTCTTCCTCCCTGCGTGTCATCGGTTATACGATCGGGGTGGATCGCCTTCCCACAACCTCGCTTGCCTGCAATTTCTAAACAGCAGTAAATTTTCTCTTCAACAAAGAGCTCATCTTGGGTCACCGCGCCCTCATCAGATGTGAACGTTTCCTTTGTCGCACTCTCAACGGTGGACTTTTAAGTTTTTAGAGAGTAAGCTCTCCTTCCCTGCTCCAACGCTCGTTCTCCAAATTTAAAACGCCCGAACGAGGCTGATTTCTTCATTTTAATCATGAAATTATTCAAATCTCACAATACATGTGCGAAATTGGGTCCATTGTACACGAACTTATATATAGGTAAATATGTAAACAAGATTTATTTGGGTATGTTGGTATGTATGCATATATTATTTGCCCTGCAGATAAGTATGTATTCTTTCTATGAATTTATTCGATTCTGCCACCGACGTTTTTCTGTTCTGTTACAGGTTTCCAGTTACCTACCAAATTCTTTTTATGCTTAGCGCGCTTGCCCTAACCGTTGGTTTTTCGTGATTTCCTACGGTGCTCAATGAACAAAACAATCACTTAAGTAATATAACAATAGATGAGATAAAAAATTAAAATTAATATTAAAAAGTAGCCGTGAGAGTAAAAAAAACTCATATTATAACTTATCAACACATATTAATTTTTTTCCTCTACTGATGTCATTTACCTTCCAAATAATCGAAATATTTTAATACCTCTAATTTTAGTTACTGTTTGAGTTCATTGAGAGTGAATACTAGGGTATAGTATGCACAGCCCATGGAACATTTTAGGGCCTCTGTAAGGCGTACAGGTATTAAGCCCCGCCATATATATTGTATATATTATTTTTGTTAAAATAAAGCCCTTTTGAATTGAATTAAATAAACAGAGAGCAAGACAACTTTACAGCTATGTACAGCCCTCTGCTAACAATGAAACAAAAAAATTAAGGAACAGCTCAATAAAAAATATGATATGTTTGAAGGAGTAATAATTGGTGTTTCGAAAAAGCCAAACACCATTAAAACGATCGTGCAGGTAACAGACTAAGTGCACCTGAGACGATCAGCCAACTCTTGCTTACATGTGTGTCTAGCGTGTGCGCAGTTTTGCAAAATTGACATTCCCGCCTTGAAGATATAGTATACATTTTCAGTAAGCGGTAAGATGCCGCGCCGCTAAGACGACCGAGTCCTAGCTTGCCACCTGCCGCCCGTATGCAAAAGTATGATAAGGGTTAGTGGTCTGTGTAAAGAGTAATGGGATACTTATCAGTTGAAAGGTCCAAAGTGCCAAATTTATGAACAAAAATATAAATTTTTTAAAACTATTTGTTTACACAAAACATAAGAGCTTCAAACACGTTCACCTCTCCTGCACACAGCAAACCTCTTCTAACAATTTACCAACAAGATTAAGGAAGAGTCAATAATAAACACAGTGTTGTTGAGGAAAATATTATCTGATTAGGTGCTCTAAAATACAGTTTCGTCAACATGATTTTTATTGGTTAGATCAATAATGCACACTATTCAATAATGTGAATAGTTATAAGTTGTTTCAGTATGGAAAAATGACCAAAAAGTGAATTTAATAAAGATACAATACGTATTTTTACTCCTCTGGCTCCTCGCAACAACAGCTGACGACGATTTTCAACTGTCTCAGTGGAGTCCGCCGTGCAGTCTAGGGTGCTCCGGTCATTGGCGCTCTCTGTTAGAATAAGTGGGAACTAATTCTCTTCAACAACGGCGGGACTAGACGCGTTGTTACCTCGTGGGTTCCCAGGGGATACTGATTAAGTATAATACTCGTATATCTTTTGAGCGGCAATCTCAATTTTGCAGAACTACGCATGCGCAAGGCACACCTATAAGCAAGAGTTGACTGCCCGCTCCAGGTGTTTTGTAATTCGTTACCTGCACGATCGTTTTAACCGTGTATATTGGGTTTTTCGAAAAACTATATTACACATTTTTATTTCTGTATTCAAATTTAAGAGAATGTAACAAATAGTAAATATTTGTCATACAAAATGAACGTTTCATCATATCTATAAAATTAAAGTGAAAAAGAAAACAAAAAATACATAATTTGTAAAAAATGCTAAATACAATATCATTTTTATAGAGACATATGCAACTTATTATTTACAGATGTGTCTGTAATGTTCTTCCTTACGCATGTAAGAAATTATAACCTGCACATCTTCTTTTCCGTCGCAACAGACTTAATTAATAAAAGAACTTGGAACATTGTAGACCGTGTCTTTCATACGTACCTCTTTCTTCAGTATCGAATTTTTACGTACAGTCTCAAGTTTTCTATTTGATTCTCTCACCTCTACATTTCCCAAGTTTGCAGAATTATAAGTTACTTCACTCCTTTCACTTCAAATCCATTGAATACGAAATAAAGAAATGATATATTGCACCTCTCTTATGAAAATGGTCAGGAACTTATAACTGCTGCAATTTTATGATGGTCTTAGGAACTCTTGATAGTCTTCTGTGTACTTTGCCCTCAGGATACGCAATTCACTATGACTTGTTGCATCTTTCTAGTGCAATATCGCAATTTCTCAAATACTGGTAATTTGCACCATTCTACTAATAAGTATCCAATTTGTATCCTTGAACGGTAAAAGTTAATTTAAATCATCAATTTTTGCAACTTATTCGATTTTGGTATGTGGAATCCATATGTATCCATCGTATACTCATAATTCTTTTTTAACTTCATATTATAATGGTAGACTGGAGGAGTGTCGCTACTACTAACTGGTCGATATGTAATTTTATATCGACTAGAGTAACATTTACTGCACTCTAAGTTCCTGTAGTTCACATGTTTCCTACAGCCGACTTTTTCTTACAGCTTCCAAAAGAAATTTGTTTAATATTTTTTCTTTTCTTCAGTGATAATAAAATATATCTGGAGTAATATGTGTTTCTGAAAGACACGAGCACAGAATACAGTAGGTTCATTGACGTAGGTTGTAAATTTTATATTCTGTTGTGAATGTAAGGTGTCACAGCAAATGACATAGAACGTAATATTTATGCTCAAATTATAATAGTTGATAAGAATTAAATATTTGTTTTCAAATGCTTGTTCATAACATCGGAAATAAAAATGCTATCAGAATTGAACCCATTGCATCTTCCTCACATTCTAAAAATATCACGAAACTTCAAGGTCTGAGTTAAAATTTTGTTAAAGGAGTGGATATGAAGCATCATTTATATATAATGACTCATGTATTCAGGATCATCAATTAAATGAACTAATTAGCTAACAATAGGACTGATCATAGTAATTCGAAGACCTTGACATTGAAAATTTGAATGAACGTGAAGATAATGACAAGAGGACACATATTAAATGAAAATGGGTGAAACTTGTACGATTAAAATAACGGAATACTTGAAATAATTCGTGTTAATTAGTCAATAATAACGCTATCAGTTCAGGTAGACATCGAGACAAGCTGCATTTCGATGACTGACTGTATTTCAATCCCTCTACCAAAAAAAGTAACCGAGTGCTTATGGGAAAAAAAATCGGAGTAGAGAGATCGTCGTGCGAACTGGACTTATCATGAGCATGGATCGCAGAATTACGAGTTGGAGAATCGGAAAATCTCTCCATGATATCGGATTATGTTCTATTAAAGAAATCCGTCACTATAACCTCTTCTCACTCATTTCCCGCACATTAAAAAAAAAAATTATTAAATTGGTTCACTGCCGTATTCTTCTTCCTGGAGTAACAAAGCTCTCGCCCATCATCCCTTCCGCCAACACACCTTATAAAATCTAAATATGCTGTGAGTACTCGTATTTAAATTCCTTCCGTGTTAAAAAGTTCAAATGTTCAAAAGTTCAGCTCTTGAAATGTTCCCTTCAAGTATTTTACTCCATTACCTATTTGTGCAATAATACTCAAATAAGGCTGTTTCGAAAAAAATAGGAACAAAGGTTTCCCATTAGGTTGGAGATACTGAGAGTATTAAATCCGGAATGTTCCCCGTCGATCTGACTTTCACACCATGGAAATATTTGACGGAAAAGTCTAAATTTAGGGTTTTACTTGCATGAAGTAAATTAAGGAGTGTTTTGAAACAACATTTAGGATCGTAGCATGATTTATAACAGGGGTGAAACTATTGGAAGCTAAACCCCAAATATCCTTTTAATTTTTTTCCACGGTGTGAAAATGGGATTGATGGGGAACTTTCAGGATTTAGCGCTCCCAGAATGTAAAACAAATTGCAAAATAGTAACCTTTATTCCTGATGTCTTCCGTATTATTGCTTTTTTGTCTCCACTCTGACTGAGCTAATGCCTGTCATTGACTAGCGCCCAAGTGTTGAAGTTGTCTTTCCTTACTTTATTCAGTAAATGTGAATTTATATCAAATTGGTTTGAATTCAGCGTATTTGCTTGAATTATTAAAAAGATACAATATTTTTTTTTTTACTTTATGAGTACATTATAATGGTTAGCCCTTATTTAAGAGAAAATAAAAAGTTGAATAACTCTGATTACAAATATCAATAAATATATTAACACTCTTCTTTAACGCTTGGAGATATTAAAATGAATATTGTGATAGTTGTAGGAACACCAATTCCTACATATAACTAAAGGTACATACCTTCGTACTAATAACATACTGAAAGCTCCCCCATGCAACAAACGCACGTTGCATGTTCGCCATGTTTGTTTACTGTTTTCCAAGGCAATACCACTCGCCACGCCAAGGAATTCTCAAGAACAGTAAACAGACAAGAAGACGCCGTGAAGCTAGAACCATACGACTCCATGACAGCAGAGAGAAACTCTAGGAGCCGCTTACTGACCTGTTCGGTCCATACAACTTGTTAAGAAACTTCTGGAGAATACCAAGACTACGACACAATGCTAGACCTCTCAGACCGTCATATGTCTTTGTTTAGGTTATACCTGCTAGCAACGATGAAATCATTCTCTCGCCAGCTNTCTCTCGCCAGCAGTCGGACTGAACACATCGTTCTAAAGCTGCTCCGAGCCGAGTACGTAACCTCCGAAGAAATCCAATCTTCGAACTTGCGCTGACGGCGCCCATGCAAGTCAAATTCAGAATCAAATTTGACTACGCCAGACTCGAAAGAAATTTCATTTCAACGGCACCCCGATCAAAATTTGAGGAACTCAAAATCCTCGGGTACGTCCGACATCAGGGAAACACTATTTCCCAAATTCGACGAGTCCAGACGTTCCACGCAATGCCGTAAATAACGTCTAATCTCGACAACCGACCGGAGCATTCCCCGCGCCGAGATCATCGACCTCAAGAATCGATACGAGATAAACCATTTCGGCGACTTCAACCGGCAGCACCACCACGACCGGAGGATCCTCCGACCCAGAACCATCGACCTCAGGGATCGATAAAGAAGCACACTTCCTACGACGACTTCGACTGGTGGCGTCATCACTCAAGAGGCCGCTGTACATTCCGTGAACTGTTACTATCGGCGCCGCCTTCCGTCGACGCAGAGAACGCTAAACGACGCCTGTTATACGTGAGAAATCAGTCCACACGGAACTTTCAATTTTACCGTTTGTCGTCTTGTGCTACTCATTTGTTTGTTCCAATGCGGTTTTGTTTATTTACGCAATAAATCTTGTTCTTTAACGAACCTACTTGGACTATTTATTTTGGAGAGGAGGAGACGTTATTGTGAATACAATAAACGATCTTCCCTGACATAGTATTTCAAGGTAGTAACTTCAATTACAGTTTTTACTATGAGGAATTTTCGATTTTAAACAATATTACATTTATGGATAAAAAAGAAAATGATTATTTGAAACTTAATTCAAAATAAAGGTATAGGGAACACAGAGAATCAGTATTCATGTAATATTCATTGTCGTGAATCAACAAAGGTACCATATTGTTCCGTAAAGCGGGAAACGAAGATACAGGACAAGGGCAGAATCGTTGCTAGGAGAGGAAATTCCGGACTGTAATCAACGGAGCAATCATGACGGCGAATATTTTCATCATGTTCATGTTGATTACAAGGTATGGGATCTTATGTATAATTAAACGTCAGAGAACAAGCATAGAAATCTGACATTAAACACATAAACGTGCATTCAAATTCATGTAATTTAATGACATATGAATTGCTATATTGTCACTGATAACTAATAATTTTTAAAATTAAAGTAAAATCCATTTAGTAAAAACTTAACTTCCTTTAAAAAGGTGTTCACGAATATTGATTGAAAACAAATTCTACGTCTAGGCAAAATGATGTATTAACCTATGGCGACGTATCGATTACGAACGTAGTCATCATCATGGCTACAAAATTATAAACCGAAATATCTACTTTATTCCACAAACACAAAATCAAATAACTGTTAATAGATAAACCTACACAACTGATAAAATACTCTTAATTTACTACACCAAAAATGATTCAAACATAATTGTACTACATACCTTAGTTATTTTTAACATAATTAACTTCATGTAATGCATCCCATGTGTCATGCACAACTATTTCCATTTTTTTTGTCAGGTTATTTTACCCTTGCTTTACGATGCTGACGTCAAAATACAGGTCAATCTGACTAGTGGTTTTTAAAGCATGTTGAAAATGTGCTTATATAATAATAATATTGTATATAGAGACAAAATTAATCATTATGTTAAAATCATTATTGTAAAAGCATTAAACAATAATAATTCTCATTTATCGTATTGTACGTCGAGGTTCGATGTTGGCAGTATTTCCTTCATGTATAACAATATGGTTAGTATGACTACATCTTCTTTATACTACATTATAATACTCATTTACTAATCTTGCAATGTATTAAAATATACGTTACACATGACAACTAGAAAACTGGTTCAAACAAAACAAAAAGCTCATTGAAAGTTAGTTAGTAGACATCCTTTTATAATAAAGCTTCAAAATCAAGGAAGTTTTTTTTCGTTTCTGTCGGGTATGTCTTTACTCTTTTAGTTCCTACGACATTACACAAATTTACATTTTAGTTCTTCTGCTGAGTGATCTTATCTCTTAAGTTTCCTCTATGTTCTTCTTCTCTAATTCCCATTCTTGTTGTTGTTGTTTCTTACGTCGTTTCAATCTGACGTCGCTACTTTGCTTCCGCCCTGGTGTATCTCACCCCCATTGTGAAGAGATATGCACATTCTACTATTAATTCGTAACCTTTAAACCGTCTTTAATGTTCCACATCCCATTGACGGAATATTGTGGCTGAATTTTTCACCATTTTTTCTCTTAATTTTCATAGCTAATGTTGCCTAATGCTTCACACACGCGATCTCTGCACCATAGAGCACTAGTGCAATTGGCTTCTGGCTCTCACCACAAATCACTCCACAAATATGTAATTTGAACCTTACTAAATAACTTTACCTGTCACTATGTCCCGTAATAACTTGTCTTAAAACCTCTTAGTAATAATCATTTCTTTCGTGCCACGCAATGTAACATTCGTTATAAATTTTAATGTTTCTTTGCCTTTTCTTGATTTTTCCCATCGAATATGTCATGTTTCGATCAGCGAGTTTGTAACTTTCTTCTACCATCCCTTAAGTGTTATATTCATCCCTTAGAACCTAACTTTTTTTTCTCTCATCTCATCTGCATCCTTTCAATTCACTTCTGGAACTTCAAATCTATCGAAAGTAAACAAAGTATTAAGTGCATTATTGTATATTGTATCGTATGCTTTACTTGGTCGTAAAGTGCGTAATCGTCGGTGGTGTAATATAGTTTGATACCATTGTAACGTCACGTACCATGTAATTAGTGTTTCAATTACTCCCATATGTAGAGCCAATCGAGTTATCTTCCGTTTTTATTTTTCGAAATCTCAATCCCAATTAGTCCGTTAAATATAGAGGAAATGGAGCTAAATCGCTTCAACTGAATAGGGTTTTTCAAATATGTAAAAATAAATCCTCAGCAAATTAAATCGGTTCTGTCCATTTAAAAAACATAAAAACTATCTTTAAATCGTAAAATATAAACGAACAGTTTAGTTTTTACAAGCAGCCACCACTTGTTGCCTTGGGGGGGGGGGACTGGCAAGCATTCGTGAGGTGGTTCACGTGAAGCAAACATTTC
Source organism: Laupala kohalensis (assembly GCA_002313205.1). Lineage (NCBI taxonomy): Eukaryota > Metazoa > Arthropoda > Insecta > Orthoptera > Trigonidiidae > Laupala > Laupala kohalensis. The sequence goes on along the minus strand of NNCF01126639.1, from coordinate 1,717,377 downwards.
ATGATTTTAAAAAATAATATGACAACCAAACACCTCACTATTGAATGTCTTGCTAACAGTACTCCGTCATAAAAAATAAGTTGAGAGACTTGCTATTTTCGCATACTCTACATTACAAAAAAGAGACACATGTGCAAAGCAGCGGTGAGTTGCGAGTTTTATTTCAATTCATCACTTTCAAATCGCTGGTTCCAGAAATCCTTTCTTAGCAAATGAATATAACATTAAAGCAACATTCTCTCAAAAGTTCAAGTTCGTTTATATTTTTTCTTCTCTGCGTTGATGAATGAGTGAGAACATAAGTAAATCAGTCAAACAGTTAACTAGAGGACACATTAATAATGCCATTTTACGACATTTAAGTTTATTTATATAAAATTAACTTGAGTCATTCATATTTTGTCCATAAAAACATAGTATGGACAAAATATGAATGACTTCTACAAAAACTTTCTAATATTTTTTTTTCGAAATTAGTCCTAACATTTATCATGATTATTTGAAAAAGTTTTCGCAAAGAAAAAAATCGTTTCATAGAAAACAATGAACATAACATTGTTTGAAATAAACCACACGCTAATTTCTTAATTTTTACAAAAACTGCAGTGAAATAAATTGTAGGAATAGAATACAGCTTTGCTTTTTAATGGATGTTGATTGAAATGTAAAACTGATAAACATTATGTTTGTATTTTGACACGTAATAAATTTACATGATTACCGAACTCTATTAAGCAGCATTGTAGTACGTGACTGATCCGACTGTTCTACTCCCTCGCAAAGAGGAGAAATTACATAAGAAAGTAACTAAGTTTGACGTAATTTTGGCAAAAATTGATTAGTTAGTGATATGTAGGAAAAATACTGAAATTTCGAGACAAAAAACCACATTTCACATAGTGCATTAAAAAGTAATTCCATTCGTAGCTGCATGTTGGTTCTTGGTAGTGTCAGAGGGTCATGTCCATTTAACGATGAGCCTTAAAAATAGTAAAAAGTAATCCGGTAAAAAAAAGTTTCTACAATATTTACTTTGGATTTTTCTTGAATCATTATAGTGGTAAGTCAGGCTGTGTCGATTCGTACCCAAAGTTATTCTCCCCATTTGAATAATTTTTGATAATACTCGTTAATAATCAATTTTATCTATTAGGTACTAAACATATCAATAAGTAGAATTTTAAAAATCGAAAGCAACGTCATCGTTGACGAATTAGGTTTCATTAATGTACTCACTCATAAAAAGTATCAACCAATAATAATAAAGTCGTTCTTGAAAAAATAATCCATCAAAGAGCTAATAAGAGTTAATTAAAATTAAACGTGACGTTCGGTTATTTCATAAAATAATGAAAATGGTTGGAATAAATTATACATAAATAAATAATGTCCATAATATGAATTAATTATTCTGTGCGATACGATTTGTAGAATTTATTTCTCTAAAAGTCGAAGCATCTTTTCGTATACCTTCAACTACATACTTATTGGTTAGAAAATAAAAATCGAAGACAATGAAAGGGTCTGAAACCGAAACTCAAAACTTTAAAAGAAAAGGCTTCTGAATGGTATATCTAAAAACAAAATATGTTCTACAGGTAAATTTAAATCGCATTAAAAAATTATTTATGTTGTGCAGCCTTAATGCGCGCCCATTCCCACCAAGATCATCACCGGATCAGCCACCATTGACCGATGTGTCACCAACTTATACAGCAATGAAAATCCTACAATCATCACGTTGGTCACAACAAGGTATTTCAAGAATTCCGACAACTGAACGTATGAGCAGTCTGCGATCAACATACAAGTTACTGACAGAATCAACGCCAAACGACACATTACTAACAAGCCCTTCTCCACCAAGGCCAAGATACTCTGACACAATATTAACTACATCAATTCAATTGTACACGAAAATCCCACAGAACCCTGATTTAACAACCATTTTTATAAAGAATAGAACAGAATCTATTTCAGATAAGAAGAAGCTATCGTATAAACTCTGCAGACCCAAATCTTGCCGGTCATCAGCACGCAAGCCGAAGACGTGCAAGACGACGAATTGTAAAACCGTAACCTCCCGAACAACCATTTGTAAAGCTACAACTTCCTGCTTGACGACTTGTGAATCAACAACATGTCAACCAACCACTTGCGAGTCCACAACATGTCCATCGACTACTTGCGAATCAACAACATGTCCATCAACTACTTGCGAAATCACAACATGTCCATCAACTACTTGCGAAATCACAACATGTCCATCAACTACTTGCGAAATCACAACATGTCCAACGACAACTTGCAAACCCATAACTTGCAAAACCACATCTTGCGAACCCATAACTTGCAAAACAACGACTTGCAAACCCATGACTTGCAAAACAACGACATGCAAACCAACAACTTGTAAACCAACAACTTGTAAACCAACAACTTGTAAACCAACAACTTGTAAACCAACAACTTGTAAACCAACAACTTGTAAACCAACAACTTGTAAACCAACAACTTGTAAACCAACAACTTGTAAACCAACAACTTGTAAACCAACAACTTGTAAACCAACAACTTGTAAACCAACAACTTGTAAACCAACAACTTGTAAACCAACAACTTGTAAACCAACAACTTGTAAACCAACAACTTGTAAACCAACAACTTGTAAACCAACAACTTGTAAACCAACAACTTGTAAACCAACAACTTGTAAACCAACAACTTGTAAACCAACAACTTGTAAACCAACAACTTGTAAACCAACAACTTGTAAACCAACAACTTGTAAACCAACAACTTGTAAACCAACAACTTGTAAACCAACAACTTGTAAACCAACAACTTGTAAACCAACAACTTGTAAACCAACAACTTGTAAACCAACAACTTGTAAACCAACAACTTGTAAACCAACAACTTGTAAACCAACAACTTGTAAACCAACAACTTGTAAACCAACAACTTGTAAACCAACTACTTGCAGACCAACAACTTGCAGACCAACAACTTGTAAACCAACCACTTGTAAACCAACAACTTGTAAACCAACAACTTGTAAACCAACAACTTGTAGACCAACAACTTGTAGACCAACAACTTGTAGACCAACAACTTGTAGACCAACAACTTGTAAACTCACAACGTGCAGATCTACAACTTGCAAACCTACAACTAGATCAACGACTTGCAAACCTACAACGTGCAGATCAACAACTTGCAAACCCACAACTAAATCAACGACTTGCAAACCCACAAAAAGATCAACGATTTGCAAACCCACAATTGAGAGATCAACGATTTGCAAACCCACAATTGAGAGATCAACGAGTTGCAAATCCAAGGTATATTCGGTGACGATTTGCGAAACAAGTGCATTTTACTTGTCCGCAAATTCTTCAAAAAATGTGTCAGAAAATCTGCTACCGACCATTGCGGCATCTCCAACGTACCTATCATCACTTCGTTTACCAGGAAATACTTTATCGCTAACTGGGTTATCAAGAATTTATCCTTCTCCATCTACGTTTTTATGGACCAGCCCACCACCAATTGCTCCATCTACTAGCCTGATAACGGCCGTGACATTGAGGGCTATAAGTACACCATTTAGAACTACACGGATGAATCGGTTTACAAAGTGTACTTGTAGGGGAAAGTCTCCAAAATCTTCACGCTCATTAATGAAAACATCAAGATCTAGCATACCACCACTTACCCGATCACCTACATGTCAAAGCACAAGAAATGATCTTCCATCTAACATTCCAGCATGGGCGCCGAAGACAGAATCATGGACTTTTCTGTCATCTACTAGTGAATCAATTACAGGCTCACAAACGAATTCAATGAGTAATCTGTCAGAAACAACTATAACTTTTTCGTCATCAAATGTTCCGTCATTAGCATGGTCTTGGGTAAGTGACGCGTCAAACATTACAAGAGTTACAGGAACACTAACTTCTTCATTGCAAAATTCCAGTTTAATATCATCCCTTACTTTTTCCCAGTTCTCTCTCAATCCAACTACTAGTGGAAATGCATCAATGGGAACTATTTTACTAGGACCTCCACTCACTATCACATCAGAAAATACTGCAAGAAATTTTTCTGACGGCACGCCCGAAAACGAAGACCGTACAGAATCTTCAATGTTGCATTCTGAAACTGAAAATTCATCATCAGAAATTAATTCGAATAATACAGCTTCACAATGTGAATCCGTATACTACGAGGTTGTAGATGTCGTTTCCGAGAAGTATTCTCCTGAAGGACCTGTTTTCGTCGTTGATGGAAATACGCCCCTACTTCCTACCCGGCGAACACTGGTGCTTGCCGGTACTCCACAAGCCGCTGCTCCTGCGTTCAATTACCAAGGTAGAAACATTAATGAACAGAGAGTTTCATTGATTCCTGCAACTGAGCAGTGTGTTTCTGCACTGAATGAAATGGTCTCCGAGATCAATTTAACGGGTAAGAAGGACGTTGATGCTTCAGAAAATAAGGTTATAAACTCTGAGGCACAAACGAACGCATATGTCTCTGAAGACCGTTATGAAACGGAAATGTTGGTGTCCGATGAATTTGATTCAGAACCTGGTGTCCGTCAAGCTGACATCACAATTATGCAAAACACACAGTATCAACCTAACTGGCCAGACATGAAAATGCAGCCATCTGAAAATGCGCCACTAATCACAAAATCAATTGCCAGTCAAAATATTCAACCCATCGTAAGCGCATCCGTACAAATTTCCCCGTTACAAATGAGAGAAAATGATGTGCAAAATTGTCCTCGTCTTTTGCCCACAAAAGCATCAAATAATTATGATGCATTTCCTAGAAAGCCAGAATATAATTACAACACATATCCCATAACGCAACCATATTATTATAACTCACTGCCCAACGTCCCATCATTTAATAATAATTCATTTATTCTATCACCATCACATAATACTCAATTAAGCAACAACCCCTCACCTTCATTTTTCTACACTTAAGAGTGATTCTGTGTAGTTCTCTTGTACGTCACTTTGATGAATTTCATTTCTTCGAATAACACTAAGCCGCAGTCAGATGCTTCTCGTCAATACGTCAAGCGAAAACCTCAGGGTCTGTGTGTGAATCATGTCTGAAACGGATTAATAATTCTGCTTTTGATACGTCCTGGACAAACGTATCATAGAATGCGTTATGAAGTAATCCACAGTTCCGATTGAGCATTGAGAGAGTGAACTTGTGGTTCTCACACCCTAACTTAGAACGATGCCCTTCGAGGAATTTGTTATAAAAATTTCTGAAATATATTACGATATGGAGACATCTGTTGCACTTGATTCTGGTTCGGTGTAACGAAAAATTGCCAATGCAAAGCATATCCGGATGCCTTTGTAAAGAAAATTATGATTCAAATTTATTCCCAAAACAATGCCTTATCAGAACTTGAATATTATTTGGAGAGAACCATCACAATGTTTTGCTGGAACTCGACATCTCTTAACCAATCAGTGAACTCCAATCTACCGTTCTATCAACATTCAGAAGTATCGTGCAACTTCAAAACTTTTACCAAAGGCTGCGGAGAACCGATGAACGAAAATGCGAAGAATATTTCATTCAAATCTGAAGTTGTTATGGATAAGTAAAGTCTGAGTTGCCAGACGAGAAGAAAAGAATCTTCGCAGAATGTTTTCTGTTGAATATCTTGAAGCGTTGACTTTCACACTTCTCTTTTTTTATATCCATATTTTAACTGATTTTTATGTTCGTAAAAATTGTGGATTAAATATTCCAATTAAAAAAAGAAAAGTAAACCACCAAATGCTGAAACAAAAAAATATTCTAGATTTGGTTCATAACACTGAGGTCAATATAGCCTTTTCACATAAATGAGTGAATATTGCAAGCACATTCATGTATTAGGGGAGGCGAAGATGGTATTCAAGAAATAATCAAGAAATCTTTATCGCCAATGAAACTTTTTTTTTATATCTGCACTTTTGAAGTCTCCATATCAGATTATACAATAACCGGATGAAAGCAGACCATCGAGAAAGATAAGAATATATTGGAATTTTAAAAGAAAACTTCGTTGCACTGGCCAAACAAATTCTGAAGAATACTTTCGCTGAGAAAATTATAATTTCTTATGGAGTCTGATGTATATAAAATATGCATATTGACCATATTCAATGGTGCAGGAACTTAAGATACTTTTGTAAAATAAAGTTGAGTTATATGAAGTACAAGATCAATTTTAATTTGCATAGCAATGTTTTAGAGAGTGATTCTCGTTTATTCTTGTAAATATAGTTATAATAGAACGTTATTTTAAGTTTAAAACTTAGGCGTATTTTATACCATTTTTGATAATAAATATTGATATATTTAAAATATGCTTATTGTCGTAATTTGTTGGCTCATATATCAAGGTCTGCTTTAAGGAAAAACAAACAATAAAACAGTTGAATTGTTGAACTAATATTATTCTTAAATAAATATTAGAAAAAAATTAAGTGTGATATAGAAATGAAGAGATCCATTCGAACAAGCGTAACTACAAATTTTTACAGACGGTAATGTTCAGGTGCAATGCGAATACTTCATTTCATAAACGTTCTTGTTAAAAGTCCTTGAGATGTTTTCTAACAATCACAATTGTTTTAGTCATACGGATTGTAATATTTGTGTTAAATTCAGAATTTTAAATTTGAATATAACGTGGTTTAAAAGTTGTAGTAGTGTAGGACGAGAACAAAGATTTGAGGCACAAATGAACGCATATGTCTCTGAAGACCGTTATGAATTCCGTTACACAAGTAAAATAAAAGACTGGTTTATTGAAGAGAGGTGGGAGTGGAACATACGATTTCTCCTGCAAACAGAGAGGGGAGGGCTTAGTGTGCACAAAAAGAATAAAATACACACATATACATGGGTGATATTCATTTCACAAGAAAAGTAAGAACATTTTATGAAAAAAATATGGATTTTGGGTGCGGTTGTTATTGTAAGTCCTGCTTTGTGGGTCTGAAAATAAAAATTTGTCACTGGAAGGTCTATACTGTAACATAATTAAATTTGAGAAACAAGAATGGCCCCACATTAAATTTAATTGTAATATAGTTTATAAATTTTAATTGCTTGATTATTCGTGGCTAGCTCAGAGATAACAATTTTAGATAAAAATACAGAACTTTTATTCTTCAGTTACCAACCTATGTTATATATTAAACTCATCCTGGCAAATGATATTCACTCACCTGGCCTACTCGACAGAATAATGATTCATGCCTAAATATAATTGAAGTTTAATAAAAATAAGGTAATGGATTCGGCCGTAACACACACACAGATCCTTCTCAAAGAAAACACATCATTCATGAAAATTTCGTACAATTTCAAAACATAAATACATACAACAACACGAAATTCCCCTGCAGCACTTCCCCGAAAATAATGACAACACATGCAATTTCATTAAAATACACGATAAAAATATTAAAATATCTCTGACTTGGCAAATTTTGGCCTATATTTTACATTGAAATATTGAGTTTGTGTGTCTAACAACACATGAACTAAAGGCTTATCAAAACATCATGATAGTTCAGAAACTTATGATCACTAGGTCATAGAAGCGCACTGTCTTTACCACGGAATTATGGCGCACGTGTCATGACCAATAGTCTTTCACAAACAATTTTAATTTAATTGACACAAGTAATACAAGAAACCATACAATAAACACATGTAATGGAAAACCGCCATTGGTGCATTCCGATATTGTTACCTCTAGACTGGGAACTGGCGCTAGACGTCATTGGTTCGTAAGAATCTCCGAAGGCGCGGGTCTGTGAGTTGTGCCATTGACGCTGTTGATTCTACCTGCATTCATCTCTGTTGTCAGACAATCACCGACTTCCATATGCTACCGAAACCGTTTATCGCGCACGGTCTTGAGCTATCGCGTATCGATAGTCATTCAAGTTCGAACGCTTGGTCGACCTCAATACGATTTTTATCGATCACGTTCCGCGCCGAATTTAAACATTGCTTGTCACCACTAACTGACGTATAATGAGATGTCATTCATAATAGAGATGATTGTCATTTATGACCCCCATTGGTTGGTGATCTCTGACGTTTCACATTGATCAACCAATACCTGATCACTCTTCAATCACGAGACATCTATCCTCGTGATCTAGCTTCTTCGTTTCGTAACTACGTCTGGTAAATTTCTAAAATTTAAATCACAGTCCATACAAAGACCTATACTTCTGCTCCAACTCCTCCTCAGGGATTCATTCGGTTCTCGACTAGTACCCTCTCTAAGCAACCTTTCTTTGACGACGCTGACAACCTCCTTAGCAGAGTCTCCAGGCGTTTCCCAAAATAGATTTGACCCTCCTTTTGTTAGACATAAGATGAACCAGATGCCAACTTTCTCTTTTTATCCGGTCTCAACATGCACTTTTTCTTACCCTCCTTCGTTGCGCAGCATTTTCCTTGCGACGTTGTTCAGCAAATAATTTTTCTTTTGAAATTACTGTTAAATTATGTCAAAGATTTAATAAATGAATTATTTATTACAATGCATCATGGGGTATCTTTTTGTGTTAAACAATGAAGGAAGTGCTAAAAAAATTGTGACCTGCATACAGTTATCTAACCAACCATTCTCGTAATCAAAATCCATTTGGAGGAAAACTTTAACCCATAATTACATTCATTGGATAGATTTCTACCCCATCCTTCACGTTTTGTTTATAATTCAGTCCAAAGGGCAACGTCGCCGATCCATTTTCATTTAATCCTAGCACAGGATGTGCTTCTAGTGTGCAGACGCGCACCAATTAACGGTCATTATTTCCATAGTTACATATCCATTGGGGTTGAAATATACACCAGGAATTTATAAATATTACCTTTTTTATTTTTCAATCTGAACTTTTCATTTATTTAAGACAAAATGAAACCTTATTTAAATCTAATAATTCTTAATTAAAATTGAATAAAATATGAACCACTAGGAGTATAAATATTTCAAAAGTGATAGGAGTTGTAACCGAACTTCTGCTACGCCACGGCGAAGATGGGCGACCGTTGAGAAAGGACGCTGGGTTTGCGTTTTGTTATTTGACGGGTAAAACAAATTCAAAGAAAAGAAGAATACGATGCGTTTATCTTTGGCCAAAAGTGGGAAGGGAATAGGAAATTTTCCAAGACACCAGAGATGGCGTCGTTCTGTTTGAAACCAACGAAAAAATTATAAGAAAACCGTTTGAGGACGCTAGTAACAAAACTGTGAGGTGTTAAAGGCAACGGCCAGAGAAGCACATGTTGGGGGTGGGGAGAGAGGTAGCCTCCCTTTACAAATTTAAAAGGATGAAAGGATCAGCAAAAAGACCGCGACCTAAGAAAGCGTGGGTGCGGGAAGATTTGACCCACTTGCTGAGAATCGTCTAGGGTACCGCGGCAGAGATCATAAAGCAACGACCGTTTACTGTGGGCGTCGCGGACAGTTAAGAAAGAGACACATCGAAGACAATGCGAACGAGTGTTAAAAGGTTCGAGTACTTTCCAGATTTAGTTGTTGGTATTCCAGAAAAATAATGTTGAATTCAAAATTGTCGAAAAGCCGGTGGAATTAGAGGAAATCGTTAAAGGAAAATAATTTTAAGGAAAGGAGCGATCGGATTGCTTATGAACATGTACTAGGCGTTAAAAGTTCAGCCAATCGTGAAACGATGAAGGAAGGGGAAATTCGTGATTACTGGCTAGAAATAGTCACATGTTTTTCAAAAACTGTGTCGAGTGAGATAACTTCGGGGGGACCGGGGTATGAGCCGATAAAATACGTCGCAGAGAGGCTCCGAGATCATCAACATTTGAATATTTTTCAGAGGCGCTCCATTTCGATTCATTCCGAAGCACATTTTCCCAAGTTGCATTCGATGTATTCCGAGATTTATTTTTGCACGTCACTTGAAGTCTCAGATTCTGAGTTTCATTACGAATTTGTTCGTGATTCAAAGATTCGTTTTCTGGGATAGATTCTGAGAGTCAGTCCGAGAACATGTCTAGATTTTCAATGGTAAAGTTTCTGATAAATTAGTCTTGATCACTAATTTAATTGCAGTCCGAGTTATGCAGTACTTGCGCAGACTCGAGTTTAAAGGTGCTTGTTTCGAGAACAAGTTGGAGAATCGACTACTGACGTTGTTGTAACGAGTATCGATCGCCGATATTAGGGAATCGTGTAACAATACGGTGAATAAACTCTCGTTTGTGGATGAACAAGACCGTGACGGTAGAATTGCATAAAGTAAGAAAAGAAGATCAACTGCTAATATAAGTACCTTAATTGCTGTTAAAATATTTGTTTCACTTTAAAAATTATGATTTTTCCAAAAATAAAAACAATAATTTTATTAATAGTTTATAAGTAACAAAAAAATTTATAGGTAATAAAATAATTAATTGTATAGGTTTTCTAGGGTGAATATTTATTCCAGGAAGTCTAAATAGTGAACGCAGTTACGGGATAAAGTTGGTAATATAGTCGAGTTTTAATGAGAAGAAATTATAATTCATATTGTTTTTACTTCCAAAGGATTAAATCACCACTAACATATAACGTAACAAAATATTGTTTAAATAAGTTGAATTTTACATTGTTTCCGGAAGTATTTAATATATATTTCCGATCTTTTAATATAGAATAAGTTAATCAGGGATTCATGGATTCAGTTTATTCGAGAATTAATTAATTAATTAAATTAAATTTATTGTCAAAAAACAGTACAAACTGCGTAGGACCACGTGGAGGGAAAAAAACTAATTTACTCTCCGGAAGCAAGCAAGGGACCATCCCATCAATTCCGATCAAGGGCCCTAAGGCAGAGGCGGATTCAAAAAATTCAGCAAAAATTCCTAGATAAGATAAAAAGTTAGCTGCGAGTTATAATACTAATAGAATGTCAATATGTTTGTAATTTTAAGCAAAAAA
>NNCF01126639.1:1687454-1705690 GCA_002313205.1 Laupala kohalensis | reverse complement strand
GAATTCTGAAAGTTTGAATACTCTGACCGGAATTACCCCAGAAGGTAATGCCGTAACGTCAATGGGAGTAAACGTTTGCAAAATATACGCAACAGGAAATACGTGGACTAACTGCGTTAACGAAGATTCGGAATGCGTAACACAATTTGCTTAATTGGGAATTAAGATTGTCAATGTGACAATTCCATTTGAGGTTGTCTTGAATATGGAGACCTAAGAATTTTGTATTTGTAACAGTTTTTAATTGTGTTCCGTTTAAAGAAAGAGAAACCTGGGGTAAAGATTTTGTGATACTATTGTGAAATGACATAGACACTGTTTTGTCAGTGTTTACAATGAGACGATTTGCATGGAACCAAGTCGAAAGGTTAGACAAAACTTTTTGAGCATTGGCGTGTTTACATAGTAAATTAGTGTCATCAGCAAAAAGAACCATTTTGCAATCTGATGTGGATGATGACATGTCGTTCACATACAATAAAAAGAGTATAGGGCCGAGAATTGATCCTTGGGGTACTCCGCAAGTAAGTGGCTTTGTTTCTGAAAGACAACGCTCAAGTATTTTATTTTTAGTATAGGATATTTCTACTTGTTGATATCTATCTTTTAAATAAGAAGTTAGCCATTGATGTGGAAGTCCACGAATGCCTAAAGAATGCAATTTGGTAAGGAGAATTCCGTGATCGATGACATCGAATGCTTTGGATAAGTCAAGAAAAACACCCTGAGGATTTTCTCCACTGTCTAGAGATGTGGTAACATCGTTTAAGAAGGAAAATATGGCGCTTGTAGTGGAAAAGGATTTCCTAAAACCGTGTTGATCGTCAGAGAGAATGTTATATTTTGATAAAAAATCTAGAAGACGCTTATAGAACAATTTTTCTAGGATTTTTGAGAAAGTGGGTAGTAGAGATATTGGTCGGTAATTTCCAATATTAAGTTTGTTTCCTTTCTTGTGTAAAGGTTTCACTTTAGCTCTCTTAAATATATTGGGAAACACCCCTTCCGATAAAGAACTATTAAAAATATTTACGAGTGGATTTAATATAGCGTGGGACGAAGATTTAACAATAAACTCAGGTATATCATCTATGCCTCGTGAAAATTTGTTTTTTAAGGAGCTGATGATTCCCATGACTTCACTGGCGTTAGTTTCGGAAGTGAACATAGAATTGGGTATGTGGGTGGTAATAATTGGAGGACATTGATTTGGATATATTGAGTTCGTTATTTTACCAACTTCTGAGAAGTGAGAATTAAACAAACTTGCGATGTCCTGAGGATTTGACACGATCTTGCCATCGTTTAGTAAAGAAACATTTTCTTCGCGATTTTCAGAAGTTGACATGTAATTGTTAACAATATTCCACATGTCTTTCATCCGGTTGTTCGATTTTAGTATATGCCTGTCGTTTTCCATAACTTTAGCTTCATAGACTACTTTTCGGAGAATAGTCTTATATTTACGAAAATAATTATGGAATTCGGGTGGCTGGTTATAGCGTTTTGAAAGATAATATAAACGGCGTTTGTTTTTTGAAGAAATTCTTATCCCTAGGGTGATCCATCTATTGTATTTTTTTGTGTTAATTAACTTGCGTTTTATGGGAAAACTAGAGTTGTAATGTTTTAGGAATGTTGAGATAAATACATTGAATTTGTCGTCGGTGTTTTGGCAATTGTAAACATCTTTCCATGTTTCTTCACGCAAATAATTTACGAATATGGATTTATTTATGTCATTAAACTCTCTTGTAAATTTGTAAATTAGAGAATAGAAATGCCTGGGAGCGAAATGACAATGCTATATGAAAATCAGTTATTATTAGTTATTTACGTAGTCATGTCAGCATTAAATGGAATAAAAGTATCAAGGAGAGATCTGTATCTTGCCTAGGGAAATTCGTCAGAACGTTTCAGGATGAATGATTCTAAAATGGAAGTGCGATACACGTAAATAGTGTAGTACAAAACCGACTGGAGAAGTAAATATAAGTTGGTTGTTTAAGTAAAAATTTGAAGAGTGGTCTGCACTCACGGTTCCATAAAGTTTAAAGGACATTCTTACCCACTAGTCCCTTAAGTGTGTGTTCTCGGAGAGAAGAGCATCGATTTTTTAGCTTAGACATAATGAATGTGTACAGAAAACATCTCGCTCAATCCAATTTATTCCACGGACTTTACCTTATACAGCGGACTGAGTTCAGTGGAGTCAGCTTGAACGATGATACCGGACTGAAAATTACAACATGAGGATTTGAACCGCTATGAACCAGTCAGTATCTCAGTACTCCATATTTAAATAATTTTTAAATAATGAATAGTTGAAAAAGTCCGGTTAGGCTTCAAGTATCTATATCGATACTGCACTACCACATGGACAACAGATAATTAAATATTACATATGTTTCCAAAGGACTTTAGTCCATTGAATCAAATCGGCACAGTAAAAGTTAAAAAATTTATAATTTGCCTGTGAACTAAAATATTTGGTGACCAAACATACCAATTTAAACCTGAAAATCTCTTTACTTTATCTTCCTCGCTCATTCTGACACTTTCCAGTCAAAGTACATAAGATCAAATATGCTTTATTACTTGAGAATTTCGAGCATATTTATATTCGATGTTCATACATTCCTGAAGTTTTCTGTAAGTTCGGCAGATTTCTGTACGGCAATATATCCATCACATTAAGTTTATTTTTAAAGTATATTATAGTAGGCGAGCTACTTTGTTTCTCCTTTCTTTTTTAGTCATAGTTACTTAACGAGGTAGTCTTAAGATTTTATTCTTGGGAATGTGAATATCTTTATACGAACTTGAATAAATAATGAATATTGACCTTATAAAGTTCATTCTTGAAGAGTATATGCATCTTCAGTATGACGTACTATATTTTGTATACTCATTTTCAATGTACTTGTCCAAGACGATAGTAAAAGAACAATTTGTTCGCCTTATTTTCCAGTTTTAAACGATGGATCATTCTGCGGGTGCAATACCCAGAGATTATAGTGTAAACATAAATTCTTTACAAATAATGATAAGAGTGCACGCAATGTTAAGAAAATTTGGTGATTCCTCGCAGGTAATGATTATCGCATGTGTCACAAAGAAACTCGTGTTTTTTCATTTTTTATTCTTCTCCTTCTAATGAATATTTATTTATTTCCTTTCTCAACTCTATTCTGTTCCAACGAGACCTTGAGTGATGTCATGTGTACTTTGGAAAGTATATTATTGCCTTGACGACTGCTTTCAAAGGAACAACACGCAATGTCACATCACAGCACACACTGCCAACGAATGACACTCGACATTTACTTTTCATCGGCTATTGAACAAAGTCATAATTACAAGGCACGTTGTATCACAATCTCTATTACACGGTACGTTGTACCTAACGAGATGTAATAAGAGATTATTTTATCATGTTCGCTTTTATTTAAAATGTTGCTCCCAGAAGAAGCATGTGATCGCAATAAAAGAAAGAAAATTGTAGATGTAATAAACGTTTTATTAGCCGCTGCTCATGTTTTCGATAATCTATAGATAACTTGCATTGACAGTTTGATGAACTTACAACAGAGTGAAATAAGGACTTAATTATTTTAGGATTTCTATTAAATCATTTATTGTCCTTGGTTCGTTTAAAACCCCAAAGATTGTGGCTAATGTGAGTTTCATCCCTCTTGAGGACAGATGACAATTCGATGGAATATTAGAGTTAGAATGGAAAATAAATCGCAACTCGATTAACGAACGTGTCAAGGATATGGCATTAATCTTAATTTGGGTTAAATATTGCTATTCTGTTGATAGTATGCTGTGGTGTGTCGTTGCGAGCTATTGATCGAACAAAAATGGCCAAGAAGCGAACGGGAAGTTATGCCCAAAGTCTATACAATTCCGCGTAGCACGAGAGTTTGACGGGTTGCTTCTCTCCAAGAAGAGTTAGGAGCACATCAAAGATTAATAATGAATACGAATTTCACCGCACATTATGTTAAATGAACTAATCGTTTCGTAAGTCGCTACGCGACACAATTCGTATATTTTCATAATTGAAACAATTTTGACTCCTATAAAATTATATCTAAGGAACAGGATACTCATATCGTAAGTTATTCGTTCTTGGATTTTTTATGTATATATGTGACACCACATTAACAACCCGATAACATAGACATTTTGGAAAGATTTCAGCAATTTTTTGTGAAACTTCCGATACATACGAGAAGCATTTATTCTTGAATTTGTTTTAAAAAATACCACAATAATTAGATGTTCATTTCTTCCACATTCCTTCCGCAAAACAGTTTATAGATTTGAAAGGATTTTTCATGAATCATGTCCACGTACCTTACAAAACATTTAAGTATTATTTTATTTTTTCTGCATATATTTGCCTGAATTGAAAATTCTGTATTAAGTGCTCACGGTTGGTTTTAAAATGAACATTGCTTGTAAGTAAACATCGTTTGAAACAAAACTAATGTGCTCAAGTATCTATTACCAAAGATTATACACGTGATAAAATATTGGTATTAATTAGTTACCATTATATAATTTAACAAAACAAATTTATACTCAACATAAAGCAGTGCTTTGAAAGAAATAAAACTTAAATTTATATTTAAAAAACATATANATATATATATATAATGTATATTTAAAAACGTTTTTCTTTTCATTTTGACTCTCTCTAAATGTAATTTTTGAAATATTTTTTTATTTCACACAAATGAGTGAAAACACACAAATCTAAAATTGAGCTGGTGTGAATCAGAGTGGTGTAAAATTAAAACAATGAGTTAAGTCAACATTTAGCATCGTTATGCATCATTCCGTTTAGGTTGAGGGTGAAGTAAGTCAGTGGTACACTCAGTGGCGGCTGGGAGCAGCACATCATTCTCATCCTACACAGAACTGCCAAGATGTTTAGAATGAGAGTGGTAAGTCAGTGAATGAATTTATGTTGACGCAATCGTATGTTGCTAAGTGATCAGTGGGTGGTTTTAATGCTATAAATTGTATTATTACTTACGAATGGTGGTGTAAAGTCTTTAATATTTGACATTGTCACACTGAATAGATTTGAGGCAGATGTAATCATTTTTAGAACTTAAAAGTCAGAAAAATACTTCTCTTGTTATTTTGATGGTATGTCTATGTTTATGGATTGACAATGTTATTTTAGTACAAATGAGTAGGTTTAAGCGGAAAACTTATCATCGGTTACAACTTCCCAGTGAACCTAACTCTGTTGAATCAAGAGGCAATGTATATAGGGATTCAGACTACAACACCGATGACATGCTTGCACCTTTTGAATAAAAACTCTACCTTATGGTAAAGAAATACATTACTTTTTAGTACGCCAGTTCAAATACTCTTTCCGATGAAAATAATGGTTTCATCAATTTGCAAGATAAAGTTAAAACGAGAAAAAGGTTCGGGAAACCTGAATGCCATAAAAAAACATTTCTATAAAATAGAGGAATTCTAGAGAGATATATGAATATAAATTGCCACACAGCTGCACAGAAACATTCACAGATGTCCACTCTTAACTTTGAAATGTCTTGAAAAAGTAAGAGCCGAAGAGTGACAATCCAGCTCTCAATCTTTCTGGGAACTGATTGTATTAATCCGCAAATATAAGTATTTTGCCTTTTGCAAAGCAATGATATTAAACATAGATGCCGCGTAAAGAGAGTGAAATTTTAAGGGGTGGGGCAAATAAACACTACTTGAAGTCAATTCACGGAATGTCAGTTGCCGTATGCAAACACATTTCTTAATACATTTATGTGTCAGATGATCGGGCTACACAAGCTTTGAAAAATTATTGTGAAGATAAATTACCTGGTGAAAACCTTACAGGAACATTTTTGTCCTTCTAAGAAAATACCAGAGAAGAATATAGAATATGTCTGCAAACATATTCAGTCATTTCCCTCCTATCTCACTACACGAGAAATCACCATGGATACCGAAGGTCTGATTCTCTAAATATTAGAAATGTTTTCCTCATATGTGGAAAATTGTATGGAAGAGCATAATTCACCAGTTCTTTCTATAGATATGTTTTCAGCACGAAATATAATCTGCACTTTTACACAAAAATACAAAAAAAGTGGTGTATTCAAAATAAAGATAAGTAATCCTGAATTAAAATAAATAACTAAAGATGGATGAATACTAGAATCTTGAATGAAGTTGGGGTAAATTATCTCAAATCCTGAAGTCATTCATTTTATTTCATTCTTAGTTCTGTTGATGTTGATAGAAGTTTGAGTCATTTAGGCTCTTTATGTTTTTTCTTAATATTAGTTTTTAAAGCTTACATATTAAAAAAGGAAAAACTTTAGTACACGGATAGTTGGGAATTTTTTGTTTTACAATGTAATGTTTTTTATAGAGAGTCTAATAAATCCTTTAATATCTCAAAACAAGGAAACATTGTCTTACATCACTCTGATTTTCACCAGCTCAATTGAGGCGTTCAGAAGCCACCCCAATGAACTTC
The DNA here is from genome assembly GCA_002313205.1 of Laupala kohalensis. Classification (NCBI taxonomy): domain Eukaryota; kingdom Metazoa; phylum Arthropoda; class Insecta; order Orthoptera; family Trigonidiidae; genus Laupala; species Laupala kohalensis. Next base: position 1,699,155 of record NNCF01126639.1, on the reverse strand, counting down.
CTCACAAGGAAATGCTGCTATTCAAACAATTACAGTAATTTACCTGTAAGCAATCACGACAAAATGCTCAGATGTCAGAGAAAGCACTGTATTGTACCAGTAACAGGTAGTATAGTGAAATAAATTACACTTTTACGCGCAATTAGTGACCTTTGTAATGTCTGCATTATTTTTAAAACAACATTATGAACAACTCAAAATTCATTAAAATCGAGTTAAACGCATTGGGTTTTCAACATAATTATTTGACACGGTACATTTGACATCAATTGATTCTCAGAGTGGTGTAGCACATGGCGAACTGCATGACGGATTTCTTTCTAACACATGACTTCCCATTGAAAGGTTACAAGGAGTGAATAACCCACTGATTTACGACCTTTGGTATACTACATTCTTCCAAAGGAATGTAAATATATTTTGTCTCAGCAGAATAATATGAAGTACAACACAGAAAACATGCTCGAGAAAATAACTGCTAGATTCTTCCGTCTGCCACGTCATAATTAATGTCATAATTTTATATTGTCAAAGTTATTACTCTTTATGCACACAGCTAATTTAAGAACGCGTTGAATCCTTTTGTTACAATTGCTATATAATATATTTAAAAATTAATTAAAATAGCAAAAATTAATCTTGAAAGCATTACCACAAGTACAACTATTCATACTGGCCAAACAATTTGACACGTACATTACACCAGAAGCTAATACTATAATGAACAAAACTTGCGAACGTTCACATGTGGCTACATCTCATAACATCTGGTGCCGTTCGAAACACGTTCAGGTTATTGAAGAATCATTCAATCGGTTTCAAAATCTTAATCTTGAACAAAGTATGTCACACACTAATTTCGTCGCCGTGTCCATGTATTTGCTTGCGTCAAAATAACACAAAACTTAAAAGCACTAAAATCAGGAATAGCTAATGAAAAAATTTACCTGCATTATTGTAATAGATACATGGATAATAATATAATTTAACAAACCATTTTCTTCCCTCCAACAAGTGACTGAAACATTGCTTTTGCGTAAAAAACTGATGGTTTCAAAGGGATTAGCGCCTTGCTTTAAAGAAATCAAGAAACAATAACAAAATCTAAAATTAAATTATTTACACAAATGTAAAGAAATGTTCAGTGTGCGTGTTCTGCACGCACGTACCCATAACTAAAATCAGAGAAATATGCAAGATATTACGATTAAGTTGCGACCTTTATTTTATTCTTCAACCTGACTTTCACAAGAGTTTACAAGGAAAGATATATTATAATAGAAAGAAAATGTTCCACTGTAAATATTAGTCTAATGATCGCTGTCATCAAATTCTCCTGATAAATCATTATACCAGTTCTCTGAAAAATTATTCTTATAGTCTTAGATTTTAATAGTGAACGTTCCTCCAGCACCCCCACATTTGTTATCGATTCTTTTCTGGTTTCCGAATTACCACAAAATCTTTCATTAGGGAACGAAATTAGCACATAATTAGCACAAAATTATAACATAGTTTATTTCATTTTATAACAAAGTTGGGCTGCCAAATTCTTAGACGTACTGTGAGATTTGAATAATTCACGAATTAATTGGTCATTTAATCATCCGTGTTACGAAATCATGAAGTTTAAAGGAGAGGAAGAGTCTAGAAATTTAAAAGGATGTTCGTTGGAGATTGACGGAGGGCAGTGGCGCATGCGGGTGCGGCGCAAGGCTTCGTCGGCGTCCTTTGGCATCAAGAGAAATTTATGACGTTTTTAGAAATTGCAAGCTAGCGAGGGAATGGGGGAGGAGACCCGACCCGACCCAATAAACCCCAGATGTGCGAAGGGTAGCAACAAGTACGAACTTGCGTGAAAAATCGTCGAAAGTAAAACGTTGAGAAAACGCTAGAAAGCAGTTGAAGCCCTTTAAAAATTTTCCAATGAGAGTCGAGGCGTAAGAAGGGGGAATCATTTCGGCATTGGGAGTTTTCGATCACGTGGGATTCAAAATTTTGAAGATTTTTGGGAGAAGAGGGCGCAAGAGAAGGGATGAAACCCATTTAAGGCATAGCAAGCAAAATTTCGCTCTCATATGTTTTTTCGTCGCTCAGATAGATGTTTTTCGTCTGCGCTCACATACCAGTTTTTCGTCGCTCGCATATATGTTTTTCGTCGCAGCCGATGCTTCTCAGATCGCGCTCAGATATTTTTCATCGCTGATAGATGTTTTTCAGCGGAGCTCACTTAGATTTTTCGTCAGCTCACATTGTTTTCATCGGAGCTGATATACAAGTTTTCATCGGAGCTCACTCCGATATGTTCGTAGCAGCTCATTGATTTTTCGTCAGATCACTTAGATTTTTCGTCAGCATTCAGACAGATGCTCGTCAGCTTATACAAGTTTTTCGTCAGCTGAGACTTATGTTTCGTTGGAGCTCAGACTCGATTTTTCAGATCGCGCTAGCATACGTTTCGAATCGTGCTCATGCAGCGCAGATCACTCGAGTCTTCTGATATGTTTGTCTGATGTTAACTTTCGTTCGAAACTTCATGGCGGGCCTGTAATTGATCAGCGGGACGCTGAAGCTGATGCGGTAAACGCTGAAGCTGATCGACACTGGTCGCAGGTATCAGAGAGTGCTGCCGTGCTGACGTCTGTGGGGGACCCTCCTCTACGGCTTACCATGGTCCGTCATCTTAATAAGGTATTGTGCGATTGCTGGTGAATGTGAAAGCCAACATCGCATTGCGCTTGCGCTTCATTAAGTACTTGGCATAATTTATCCAGAGAGCAAGAACTTTGAACTGAATTAGTGTCATGACTGAACTTTGTCGCTCATAGAAGTATGCCACGTAACTTCAGTGAATTATTGTAACGAAGAAGAAGTTCAATTAAATTGTTAATGAGAGAACATTAGAATTAAAATCAGTGTTTAACTTTGTTCATAAGAAAAGTATGTGTAATTACTTAGATTGGAGTGGAGTTAAAAACAATTAATGGTTTTAGTAAGGATAAAAGTAGATAAAATTGCTAATTAGTAAATGTTTTAGTTAAAGCCAGTGATTTCCATTTGTGTCTTTTTGGTGGGAATGCCGCCACTTTGGCATTAGTGTTTTCTATAAATGCTTGATTTCCATTTGTGTCTTTTGGGGGATAATAATTTGAGGGATGTTATTAGTAATTAAAAACAGTCTTTTAATTAATGGATTTATTTGTTTGCGTTTTCCTTAAGTGGAACCATTGCATGGTCTTTTCCTTCGGAAAAAAATCGAACCCCATCATCATTGTGGAACTCTGAGGTGAGCTAGTCGAGGCGCCCAAAATTTAAATTAATTATCGTTTTATTATTAAAATCAAGTTTTGTTATGCCACAATTTGGCTTTCTTTCAGTAAAGTTTCGTTCTGCCACAATTTGGCTTTCCCAACGTGGAGCTTTCTTTAAATTCAAGTTCCGTTCTGCCACAATTTGGCATTCCCAACGTGGGGCTTTAAGTAAAATTACGTTCTGCCACAGTACTAATACATACACGAAAGTACCGCTATGAACAAAAACCTTTCTTTTTATAAACATGCGCCAACTTCGCCATCTATTGAGATGAAAAAGAACCCCAAGACAGTGGTCGAAGAATCATGTAACGGCAGAAAATGGTATTTCCCAGGCGTTTGAATGCAAATTATTGCGTATTTTTGCGATTGCGATGAAAAAAAAGGTCAATTTTAAGCTTAAGAACCGAGTTACTTGCTGTATCTATACCCGGTCGTCACGTTGCTATGGAGTGTGAAATTAGAGGCTGGACCCGAACGGGTCTCTTGATAAGAATGGTTTCAAAAAAGCATGTTATTCACACAACACCTCTTCGGCATCTTCGTTTCTTTTTCATCTGTTTCGAATATCCATGGCCATCCGTATTGAAGTTAACTCCAGCAAAAATGGATTTTCAGAAATATTGAAAGATCAAACCATACTCATAATTTATTAATATCCAACGCGAAACTCTTTTTAGAATAAAAGAAATGATTTTTTAATTTTTACGAATAAAATAATACCCCACTTGCAATAGAAAATACAATTATGAGATTTTTTTTTTTTCAATCTCACAAAAAAAATCGAATTTGAAATTATATTTCTCTGAAAAGGTGCATCTGTCGTAAAAAAGTTTCAATTGTAGGTGATATATTATTTTTTTAGAGTAATCTTACTTTAATTGAAATGCTGTATTGTTGATACATACAGAGATATAAGAAAAATACGAAGAAACTGCAAAATACCGCTTTTTCCGTGGGTATTGATAGCTAAATATTTTTAAAATGTCAAAGTAGGGTAAGATGATGTTGAGCCAATTATATTAACTAATAAATGTGGTTTCATAATTGATTTTCGTGTACAATTCATCAAAAATGCAATGTTTTGAAATCCCCGTTTCCTGCCATTTCCGCGACGTTTTTGTGTAAAATAATGTTTTGCACGGCGAATACAAATTCAAAATTTTCTAAGCAATTTACGTGCTAGACACGATACTTTTCGAAGTTTTTAGGTTTTTAAAAAGGAATAAGTAAAAATTTTGAAATGCAACAAAAATTCGTTTTCCAATTGTTGTCGAGACAATTTTAATGAGCACTCAACCTACTTTCTACGACACCGGAAAGTGCCTCATAACTTATGACACTCAATGACTCGCTGAACTTCATGTTTATTAGATAGTATGTCGGGCCAAATAAATCAGATGTGTGTTTCTTCTTAATCGATCGTACATTATTTAATTGTAACATGTATCACTGAAATCTTTTTATCACATCTTTTCAAATAATGTTGAACTCATTATTATTTGCAAAATATTTTAGTGGTTCAACGGAAGATCTGAAATCATGCCTTTAGAATGGCAAAGCAACCTACCGTTATTAACTTTGAAACCCTCAATAACAAATACGGAATATGATCTTCATCGAATGATTCTGAAGAAACACCAGACCAAAACAAAACAGGTGACATGTACGAGGCGCATTTCAAAAGTAAGTGCCGGTAGTCATAAATAACGATTGGCAACACTGATGAAATTGCAGATGGACATAATGTTCAACAGATCTTTCACAAATGTAACTGTCATACTGTCATCCGTTGATTGTAGTTCGCCTTTGCATGACGGTGAGTTAATTAGTGGGGTAATATGAAACCTCCCCAGATGTAAAGTCCTTTCAGTGATTAGATTTTTAAACGTGAGGGGTCATAATGCTGGTTGAAATTTACCCTCAGTTATGTGAAACACATACGTGAAACGAGCATCGTAAATTGCATTGTGTGATGTGTGTTATTCAGAAAAGTATTATGTCGTCATATATACCTTTGAAAAGTAGCATTTTTTATGTTTTTGGTAATGTGCGGGGTACGCTTTCGAGTGTAATAATTGATGCAACATCTTTGCGCTTCGCATTCAGCATTCTTCATTATCTGCTCATCTGCAACAGTGTTTTATAGAATTGACTCATCTGCAAATACATCTCTAGAATTGCCTGTATTATTCGATAGATCACAATAATAATATACAAAGTGTCTGCTAGTAAATTGTTGTCCACGTATACTCTTCATACATAATTCAATAATTTTTTTGTGAGTAAATTTGTGTGTCTTTTACTATTCTCTTAAGGAACACCCATTATCGATACTCGCCCAAAGTTTAACCAACAATCACTAAATACTTTCAACAACATTTAGATAAGATATGATCCTCATTAATTGTTATATGTAAAGTAAAAGCATTTTGAACCTTCCTTATAATATTTAACAGTTCATCGATTTACGTTTCTTTAAAAAAGTATCGTCCCCCATGACAAATTTATTACACATTGAACCGATGACTAATTCTGTACACCTTCAAACCCTGCGCGGCCGAACTGGGAGTCGTTTATAACTGGGGTTTCCAGACAAATGTCCGTTTCGTACCATTAGTTCCCTGGCAACCCAACATTTCTCTTTCACAAAATCCTCACACAAGTCAAGGTTAGGTGGAAGAACGGACCAAACGGTCCAAATCCATGCAAAAAGCATGTAATAAATAAATAATAAAAATAAAAATATAGTAATGGTCTAAGGGGATACCGTGAAATGACTGTTAGTCTAGTTTTCCACAACCTGCCGAGTGCGCGTTTTGTTTTGTTTTGTTTTGTTTTGTTTTGTTTTCCTGAGATTTGAAACGTTTTTACCTATGTTTTTCCGTCGCAGAAGGTAATACGATTAATTTTTCCTTTATACAAATATAACTTTTACACACGTTGGCCCAGTAACATTTTCGCTATAACATATTTCTTCAATCTATAATAAACTCTCCCCCAGGGGACTTACATCTAGTAAGTACGTGTTTGGCGAACACGGGGCCCCGAGCTGAGTCTGGCATTACTTCCGCTTACTTGTGCCATGCTCCTTCCTTTCTCTTTTCTGACCTCCCTTGGTCACCTCTTGTTCTTTTCGATCCCGACGCTATTAGGGCTAGGGTATCTTTCATTTTCCTCTTTCTTCTTCTTTTTTTAAAAAAGTTTTTAGTAAAAGTCATGTGATATGTTGGAATTTGTGTTTTGAGTTGTAATGCAGGAGGGTTTTTAGTGGGTATGGCTGAGTCTTTCGGCGAGTCCCACACGCGGGGAGAGTCATGTTGGCTCTCCCTAGTGCGTAACTGCATTTTCCCTACCTGTACAAGTTTTAAGGGCTCTAATGACCTCGCTGTTGACGAGCCCTAAAGCCCCACAAACAAACAAAAATAATAATAAACTCCAATTTGAGGCCAGCGATATATACAATTGCAGTAGTTATCAAATGGAAGTATACACGTATAAGAACGCTACAACAATTTTATGCGAAGGAATATATAAGTGGGTGTAATAGCCATGCACTAATAATTGGATTCAACAAAACGATACATTCAATTACATGTTTCATTTTGTACGGCACTCAACATTCGTTAAGTAAAATTGAAAATAGGGCGCGTAGTGCCGACGACATGCAAAAACTCATTCAGAGTTATTAAAAAATGCAATAAAACCCCTTCCACAGAGACATGTAAGTTCTTTAATCGCTTCCATGCACTCGTATAGAGGGTTGAAACGTTCTTATCTGAAAATATTTCACAATAAATATTGTGTAGAGCCCATATGAAGACATAGGATGAATTTAACAATAATGAAATCTATAGTATTTTGCCGTAAATTTTTCCTGCAAAACCTCTCAGAGAGTAATTGACATCTCTATCACACAGTATTTTATCTTGATTGTCTTATGTTTGGTTGAAAACGGTTTTGTATGTATAAACTAGAATAAATTTTATTTACATTAAAATTTCATTTTTTCCCTAGCAGGTTATTTCATTTTTACGAATATCACCTGATATACACGTTTTTATTACTCAATAAAATTTTCGTATGAAAAGATAAAATAATATTTGGGTCAGTCGATTTGGTCGTTACGTAATTCTTACCTATCTATCGAGTACTATAGGAAGATAATGAGATAATATTTTAACCTTGCTGGCGTTCTTTCCAATTCAAGGGTCTTATGAATGATGTGAAGAGATTTCCTCCTTATAAATATAAAAAGCTTTTTTTATATAATTTTCCCGCTATTAACTAAGAATGCAAGCACTTCGGATTTCCGTGAACATGACACCACCTTCAATGAGCTACTACGCCATTAGTAGTGCAATTTACGAATATAAGAAGAAACTCATTATTTTGTTTTATATTACTTTTAATTTTTGTTATCACTCTTGATGTTTTGAGTTATTTGCCGAAAAGAGAAACCATAACATATTTGCTTCATCTATCCAAAAAATAGTTAAATTCAGCCACGAATAGGTGGTAAACTTTTTGCAACAAAAATTGAGAACATTTGGGTCCAGAATCAATTGTTCTGTCAATTTCACAATAATTATAGCAAGGGTGACACCTTCTTGGAATCAAAATGTTAAAAATTAATTTTAAACTTTTTATTGAAGATTTTCTTAATTAAAATTAAAAGTAATTATTAATTTACCAACATACTTGCATATTCTGAATTTCACAGATTTTTTGTTTGCTACATAGACATTATTCAGCATCCCTTTGAAGCTGCTTAAGTCCCGCGGTTTCAAAACCCACAATACTCTTTTTCTTTTACTGATGCATAGAATTTTGAGGAGGCACCTTTATTCCATAAGTTGGCTCCTACTTTTATAAAAGTTGTTAAAACTACTTTACGCAAAACATTGTATAAAGCACAAATATATTTAACACAGTGAAATTTCATTTTATATATCAAAGTCGTTGATAGAACTAAGTAAGGTTAATTAAATTGTTAAACATTTATCAGACTAATCTCGAGTATCATTTTTCCTGTAATCTGGAAATAATAATTTCAATTTCAATGGGGTGTGTTATTAACAAAAATATATTATTTATGTACAAATGTGTGGCTAGGTTTCTTGCATGCATGCCTTTAAAATGCCCCTTACGTAGAGCCGTGAGCTGTGCATACAATGACCTGGTATTCACTCTCATAGAATGGATAGCTGCAGTTTTAATTTTGTCAATCTTTGTTTTTGAAGTTAAAACGATTGTAATTTTATTTACTTGGGTTCTTTATCGTAATAGTAATTTTTTAGCATCCTTTAGTGTTTCTTTAATATTGTTTGATTAAGTTGTAAAATATCTTTTAAGTATACTGCAACTATCGATTAAATGAGCACCGTTGGGAACCACGGGAAACCAACGATCAGGACACGAATATAGACAATTAATATAAACATATTTACAAAAGATACTTAAATAAGAGAAATAAATTATAATGTAATATATACAAGTTTTGCCATAGAAATAAAGATTAAAATAAAATTCAATTATTTACAATACTAAAAAAACGACAACATATAATTGAAGTAATGCCTTGGAATGTCTTCTCAACATGTCTCCGCCTGAAACAAAAGAAAAAGACGAAGCGACAGAATCACGGTTCAATTGAATCAGTAGTTTCAACGCATATTACTCTTTCATCTCCCTCACACAGCTTAGGAACTGACCCAGGGACTGCACTACAGATACTCTATTGTCCCTCATCATCACAATGGCTAAATCTACAATTATGTGATAATTTTGGAATGCACCAACATGGATAAAAGTGCGTTTGTGATCTGGTTTCGGGCATGTTAGTAAAATGTGAATCCAATCTTCATTTTGTTCGCCGCAAAGTGGGCAAATAGAGTCTCGATCCCCCTCAGTTTTCTTAATTTCCACCCTCCTACGCGAAACCATCCGTAACCCGATCGTTCTTTTGATTTGAGACAGTCAATGTATAGTTTTCTGCCCCATTGCCCAGCTACTAAGGTTTGCACGATAAGTGATCTCTTTTCCAGTCTGTTAGTTTCTATTTCACGACGGTATAAGTCCTGGAGTTTTTTCTTAATGTCTTTTAGATCGTTTAACGACGGGCTATTCTGACATACACAAGTGATTCCTACTTTATGAATTACATTTTTAATTTGCCTGTCCCATTTTTCTCCTGTATTGCAATGGTAATACTGAGTTACAAGTGGGTTCCTTGTGCCTGCCCTTATCGAAAGCCAGTGTTTAATTTCTCTTAATTGGAGAGTTAGTTCAATGGGAAATTCACATAAAATGCCACTGTTTGCTGCGCATTGAGCAAAGCCCGTTACCATTTTAAAATATTTCGTTTGAAGCGAGTTTAAAATATCATTATCGCCCAAGACCCATATTTCCGCTCCGTACGCAATTCCCGGGATGAGTAGAGATTGAAACATTTTATCCATAAATCTTCGTGCAATTTCAGGAATTGTAATTTTTTATTTTTTATTGTACTTAAAATGTATTTGCCTTTTCGTCGAGCTTTTACCTTATATCTCGTCCAATTTACGTTCATACATATAGTTACTCCTAAATATATGTATTCTTTTAACGTTTTCTAACATTTCTCGTTTATACGGCAAAATTTCATTCTTACTATAGACCCACCTATCTTTTTATGTCATGGTTTTTGTCTTATTAACGTTAACTTTAAGTTTTGAATCTTCGTAGAAAACTTCTAATTCATCAAAACTTCTTTGTAAACCTGCTTGTGTTTTTGAGAAAATAATCAAGTCTTCGGCAAAAAGGAGTGCTGGTATTGAGGTATTTTTATCTCCGATCCTGGGTGCGTCTGCATTTACCGTGGCTAGTCTCTCTACGAACCCATCTATGAATAGTATGAAGAGAATTGGGGAAAGTACGCAACCTTGCTTTACACCTCTTTCCACAGAGAATGTACCTGTTACACAATATAATTCTAATCTCACGCATGCCGTGTCTGATTTATACATCCCTTGAAGCATTTTTAGGAATTTTGTGGAGATTCCTTTACTTTCTAGAATATACCAAAGTATATCCCTATTAACGGTATCGAATGCTTTTTCAAAATCCACTAAAGCTCAAAATAGCTTACCTCTTTTCACGGAAGTTGCCATATCCGCCATTGAGGTAGTTATAAATATGTTGTCTACTTTACTATAGTTATTTCTGAATCCTGCTTGCAATGCTGTAACTTTTCCTTCCTTTTCTATCCATTTATTTAACCGTACATGAAGAATTTTGCAAAAAATCTTAGGTATTGCATTAATTAAAGAAATACCTCTATAGTTATTAGGATCGTTAACGTCACCTTTGTTTTTATAAATTAGACAAAATATTGATGTATTCCAAATTTCAGGAAACGTGGAAGTGTCATATAAAGAATTGAGCAAATCCACGACAATTGGGGCAATACTAGAATTTATATCCTTAAAAAATTCAACTGGAATACCATCAGAACCTGTTGGTTTTCCAGAATTTCGTACCACATCTTTATTTCATCAATATTTATTTCACGGTCACTATTATTTGGTGTTTTATTACGAGGTCCGTCCGTTGTGTACCCTGATTCTTGGAAAGAAGTTGAGCGAAGTGCATTTCCCAACTTTTCGCCTCCATACTGTTCCTGCAAATATACCTTCATCGTAATTTATTAATAGTATCCCAAATATTTGCAAATTTTTACTGTAAATAATAATAATAAATTTATTGTCAAAAAACAGTACAGACTGCGTATGACCACGTGGAGGAAAAAAAACTAATTTACTCTCCGGAAGTAAGAAAGGGACCATCCCATCAATTACGATCAAGGGTCCTAAGGCAGAGGCGGATTCAAATTTTTTTTGCATAAGTTCCTAGATAAGATAAAAGGTTAGCTGCGAGTTATAATACATATATAATGTCAATATCTTTGTAATTTAACGCAAATATATTTGTAAATTTACATGTACAAGTTATAATCAAACTAACTTATAAACGTGTTTAAAAATCACTAAATTAACGATTTATTGTTACAATAAAAACGCCCTTAGAAAAGCCTAGAGAACCTGTATAAGAAATCCGCCTCTACCAGAAGGAAAAACGGAGAAAAACCCGGACCAGGATGGGGCTACAGAATTAATGTACACAACCGTGCCAAAGTTGAGTACACATAAAACTAAATTAATATGAGCCATACGGCAACACAATCATGCAAGAAAATAGTTTTTGAAATTGTTATAAGTTATTTAAAAANCGTGATAAAGTACAAGACGGATTTAACTTTTATTAAAATCAATAAATTCTTTTACAGTGTAAAAGCACTGGTGCAGGAGGTAGTTTTTAACCTCGGATTTGAAGATATTCAATATCATAAT
>NNCF01126639.1:1652973-1683295 GCA_002313205.1 Laupala kohalensis | reverse complement strand
ACAAAAATGATTGAAATAATTATTTAGGACGACCACTGGAGATTAATTAATTCGACAATAACTACCGTATATTGTGTTAAAATGTAAATTAATACGAAAGAATTAAGAAAATCGAAATGTAAAATGATGTAATAATTCTATGAAATTATGACGACGAAAACGTGGGTGCAACAATGAGGCAGGGTTTAAATAAGTAAATAAACAAACCGACAACTAAAATGACAGAAATAATTTAGGATGACAACTGCAGATAAATTAATTCCACAATAACTATGGCAATATTATGTTAAATTGTAATGAATAACTACAAAAAGATCACGAAAACAAATGGTAAAATATTGGAATAATTCTATTTACGACGACGAAATTTGAGCGGTGCAACAATAGAGTACGTCATTTGTAAGTTAATAATGATGTAATAGTATACGCACGAGAAAATCTAAATACAGCAAAATAATTAATTTTAATGCACAAAGAAGTTAAATTTATGATTCCATTTGTACTTACGTAAACTTTATCACACCTTTGAATGAAAACAATATGAAATTGTATTTGGTCCGTTGAGTTTGAAAACCTTAGGAAATGTTTATGGTGTTTTTTCACTTAACACTCACACAGAACAAAGAATTTTACACTACATAGAAAGTTGGGATCTAAATACTACTACTGATCACAAAAAACTCGAAAAAATAAAATAATTAGAAAGATTATACTGAAAAATAGAGAGAGCTCATTCACAACCGCAACTAACGCCAGGAGCAGGCTAGCCAATCTCCTCTAATAATGCTTGCAATTCTTTCCGCTTCCGAATTCTGCCATAGCCTTAGCAGTGTTAACTATTCTTTTATCGATTTTTCTCGTGTACGCATTTTTGTCATAATCTTTCTCCTCCCCACCAAATGTAGAATTTTAATGCATTTTCAGCATCTCTTTTCGTCAGTCTACAACCTATGTTGAACCATACCGCTTCTCGAGTGTTGTGTTTTTTTCTGTGTGTGTACTCGCATATGTGAACCCGCTTTCTGTAGAGTGCTTCGTAAAGATTCTGTAGTGGCATTAAGCCGTCCAAACCGCAACTTATTTAGAATATCTGCGTGCAAGTTTCCGCGATTCCTTTCCAAGTTCGCTGCAATATCTAGCCTTTTTTCGTGGTTCCATTTAAATAATATAATTTTGGTAATGTCTTCGACTCTTGTAGTTCTTGTAAACTATTTTTATATTTTAAGGTTAAACGAAGTGGCGTGAGATGGGATTCTATTCTTTGACCTATACGAAATGTATCTATCCACTGTATAGTTTTAAGACACGCCAAACAATAATCAATTACGCTCTCTCCATTTCTTTTAATTTGCGTGAAATTGCCGCATGCGTCATCCCCATAAGAACCATTCATAATATCTAAATTATGTAAATAGCATAGCTCTAGTAATTCGCTTCCTTCCCCATTGCTAACTTTATCTTTACTTTTTCTAATTATATTATTAGCATGAAGATTTTCGTTCACAAGCGCTTCTGGTATTCCTTCACCTATTCTTGAATTAAAATCTCACATTTACAAAAGTCCTGCATTGGGATTCCTATTTTCAAGCGTATTTAATATATGGTCTAACGCTTCATAAAAGGAACTTTCATGGTACACGTATCTTTGTGGGTGTCTATAAATAATTAAAATTAATATCTCCATACTCGTGCATTCTAATTTAACGCATAAGGAACTTTGCAAATTTATATTTATTTCTCGGAAACTATAATTCATTGAATTCTTGCAATAAATTGTGGCTCCATCTGGGTTTCTTCCACGCGATCCTTTTCTTTTCAAATGTTTTGTAAAACAAGTATATCGATTTAAATTAACTTAGTCTCCGTCTTTACACCACGTTTCAAGTAATTCAATTACGGAGAATTTTTCAAGAAACTCACGAAAACTTCCCTGAGTCAGTTTCCTTGTCCTTCAACGTTTCAACACAATACATCTAATATATGCCCTTTGTCCTACCGGCCTATCGCGGACGTACCTTGCTGAACTGCAAGTGCCAGTTACCTCGTCACCCGCCCTTGCTGTGTGGGGGTCTGTACGACGGCCGTTAGGTAGCCGACAGGCGTGGTACACTTTCCGCATACCTCGTTGTTGTCGCGCTGGCGCCGGCTTGCCCTCGCCCCGCCGCGCTGCTGAGGTGTCGACATAGGGGGTGAGTGGTGTTGCTGTGTCGGCGGTCGCAACGGTGATGTTGCCGCGTCATCAACTGGGGCTGGTGTGTCTCCCTGACTCGCTTTCTTCAGAGCCTCTAGCGTGTAGCGCTTCCCATCCTGCAAAAAATACCCGACCTCTTTGCGTGTCAGTCGTACAGCGAAGGAGAATTCCTCCGTGACACGTACACCGCGGAGAGATTCCTCGGTCGCCTCACGCAAATAATGGGAAGCTTCCATTAAGGGTTCCTCTCTCTTTTTATAAGAGGCCAATTTCACCACTATTGGCCTTTCCTATTCTGTGACCCACACGGTGGCCGCGCTCTATATCGCACTCAGCGAGCACCACTCCTGCCCGGGCGGCGACATCTCGGACGAGCCGCTCCGAGTTCCTCCATGTTTCACCCGGTTGGTCGTCCAAGCCAAAGATAAGAAGGTTTTTCCTTCTCGACTGGTTTTTCAGGTAGTCAATCTTTCGACCCAGAGCTTTATTCTCTGTCTCGAGAGACGCAACTCGGTGCTCCAGACACTCCACTTTCTGCATATAACCCTGCCAGGTAGCGGAGTGCGCGGCCAGACTTTCAAGAATTTCCTTCTATCCGGCTCGAAGTTCCTCCGGAGCGGTGTCAATGTTAGTGAGGCCAGGGTTGCGTTCAATTCCACCTATAACTAATAGAATACCTATTAGTGCCGCACTAATTAAACATGGTAAATTCACATTTAAGGAATGGGTAACTAATGCACCCGGTACACGTTGTCGTCTCACACATCCAATGGAAGCTCGCCACTGCTCAATCGAAATCATCGCTACAATTACGAATAATAGTACTAACAAACAAAAATAATAAAATGAATAAAACAGTATACTTAACTTTAGAATATTTCTACGTTCGGGAACACACAGGAAACTCACTAAATGTTCACAATTCGCACTTCACTTTCCTGCGGCACTTGCAGATATATGGCTCAGTGGAGCTACGATGCGCACGTCCTTTCACTTCGATGTCTCAGACGGAACTCTATGTAAGTACTCTATGAAATACGGTATAAAATATGTAAGATATATAAACCTTTATCTTAAATATTTATTTTAAATTTTTTTCGGTAAGTAAAGAGTTCAAATCAAGTATGCAAATAGGCGAGTAAGCAAAGTATACAAACAATGAAAGTAGTTTCATTTTTACTGTAAATAAATAAAAATGCACATTTTTTATGAATGAATCATTTTTATTCAATGAAGACTAGACTTTTCCTCCAGCTCCCAATCCCTCCCTAATTCCCTACACCCCAACACTCAGCATTCTCTTCAACTGTATCCACAATTGTCCTCCTCATTAAAATGAAAAGGAAAGTGTGACGAACTCTCTTCCATTGGAGCCTCGTTCGTGTGCATCCAAGCGACGGCAAAAGTTTGGAGGGGATCCTTGAAAAGTGATTTGGCGCAATGACGTGTGCTGACGCGTGGCAGACGTGTGACGCGCGCGGCGATGCATAAGAAGAACAGTTGAGGGCTAAGAAGCGCCACCCACAGATTGATTGATCTTAATGGCGCTATTTAAAATAATTATGTTGTTGCATCGGGGTGGGAATATGGTGTGCAATGAAGACAAATCAGAGAGAAAGTCGAGGCACAGGGAAGAATGGAAGGAAAATGGTAACAAAAGAATGGTTGGAGGCACAGTAAAAGATTGGAGAGAAGAGGAAGGGAGAACAAGAAACGATTAACGAGGGAGAGTAGTTGGAGATATAAAAAGTGATCGTGTTAGAGGACGGATCGTGGTAGAAGAAATAAATTTAAAAAATAAGGCAAGTGAATAATGAGAAATAAGGACAGGAAAAGAAAAAAAATATGTTAATGCAGATAGTATGAGGGACTATAATACATTTCTACCATCTGTAGAACCCAACAAAAATATAAATAGATAAGCAATGTCATCTCCCATTTTCTAACTTTTGTAAATTAACAAATAAGGAGTAGTTATGTAACGAATTTGTGGTTAACCGCAGCCTATTTTTATGTTAACCCCTCGATATTTCTTTGATATTCCCTTTGCAGCACGCAATATTTGTTGCAAATATGCTTTCTAGCTTTGACACAATCTTATACCAATCTTTTTCGGGATTTTCGAGATTTAATAATTGAAGGAATAAAGTAGCCTGAGGTGTCGAAATCATGCGTTTTCACAAATATATTCCGTATTAATGAAATATGGGTGTTATGCTAATAAAATTATATACAATATATTGAGAATAGTTTGTAATCAACTAAGGTGTCCAAGGGTATTATGGCCTGGTTGGTATTATAACTCATCCCAACCTCTAGCGGTTAATATACCCGGATGTCCCTCACACTCACAGCAAGGGTACACGAGTGATAACATGCAGCACACCCCACACTCAGAAACCCATTAGACAGTAGTTTGTGTGCCGTCGTAGTCACCGTATTGTGATAGTTCACTAAATCTGATTTTTTTTCTTTCTTCTCTTCTCTCGTGTAAATCGAGAAGCTTTAATTTTAAAATAAATGAATGGCGAATTTTTTTATCTATTTCGTTCATTGGTAGTCTAGCACGTCGCATATGTTTGTTCTCAAATTTCCGAAAATGGAGGCAGTAAAAATTCCTAAGACTTATATGGGTCACAACACCCTCATATATTCTACAACACTAATATAATTTATGTTATAGAAAATAATTTTCTGTCCAGGGATACTTCTATAAGTAAAGTTTTTCACTCGTTTGAATGGTTTACGTCAATCACAAAACATAATAATTGATAACGAAATTCAATTCAATTTATTAATCAGGAAGTTTCTTATTACGTTCTTTTTTGAACTTTGAAAAAGATTTTAGAAGAAAAAGGAGTTTTCAATAAAACAGTATACTTAACTTTAGAATATTTCTACGTTCTGGAACACACAGGAAACTCACTAAATGTTCACAATTCGCACTTCACTTTCCTGCGGCACTTGCAGATATACGGCTCAGTGGAGCTACGATGCGCACGTTCTTTCACTTCGGTGTATCAGTCGAAACTCTATGTAAGTACTCTATGAAAGACGGTATAAAATATGTAAGATATATAAACCTTTATCTTAAATATTTATTTTAAATTTTTTTCGGTAAGTAAAGAGTTCAAATCAAGTATGCAAATAGGCGAGTAAGCAAAGTATACAAACAACTTCTTTAAAATTGTCATTTTTTAAAGAAGATTATTTAAATCTTTTTCTAAAGATAAACAAGAGGTCTCTTAAATTTACAGCTACAAATTTATCTGATACGTTGATTACTGAAATAAATATCCAGAAAAAACCTATGTTGAATATGAGAATAAATATCATGCAAAGTTCACAATTCGTACTTGTAACATTTCTTAAGAAAAATTTTACTTCAAAATAATTTCTAAATTAGTATATTGAGCGGAGATATAAAAGTAATAATAACAACAACTTGCAATTATGTAAATCTTTAAAATGGTTAGTATTATGGAGTAAATGGTACAACCACACTCTAAACCCTGTTGCAAACATTGGGAATCAAACGGTGTAGGTATCCCAGCGAGCGAAGTGAGAAGATTAAACAAAATCAAATGAAAAGCGAACTGTAAAATGACAAATTTAACATCATTAGTAGCTAATATAGGTTGGGGGGAGGGATAAATTTTTTCTGCAGCTATAATAAATGTGTGTTTCTTAAATTTTGATTTATTAATTGCCAAAAAAAAATAAGATTGGGATTTATAGATTTAACATCAAAAAAGTTACAAAGAAGGCGAGTCTCGAGTGCTTGGCTCTGCTAGTATTACTAAACCTAGTGCAGGATCGAGGTGAGGGGAAAGAGAGAAAATTCTCATGAAACGGAATATATCGTTCGTTTTTCTCAAGAACAGCTATAACAATTAAAGTGAAAAACAGATTAAAGGTACTTTGGGATGGGAAAATGCGCCAACATGGACTCATTTTCCCTTGGAATTTTATTATCTCCGCATTTTACTTAATATTAGAAAATACATGTATTTTTGACATAAAATTTGCAAATAAATGTACCGCAGCAGTGTAGTGGATAACGCCCTGAATTATCTACTGCGTGATTCATGGTGCAAATCGATGTCAATATTATACGTCATGAATTCATTTTTGTCTTCATGATACTGAACTTGGTAATGTATTGAAACATTTTAGTGTTTTTGCGATTGATTAAAAATAAGTCTATTTTGTTCTAACTATACCAACGAAGTAATGTTCGGTCACCCAGGTATGTCTATTTTTTGTGCAATGCAATGTTTCATTTATACGATGACAAATATTGCAATGCATAATGATACTAAGTGCCGGTTCTTAGTCATTAATTTAAAGTAAGAAGAACGCAAATACAACCACTGTAAGAAATTAATTTATTTCCCTATAAAAAATATGGTCAGTATATTACTTTTATCTGAGATATATTTGTATTTCAGTTATGATTAAAAGCAACTAAATTTTTTAGAAATTTTCTAGCGAATAAGTGTTTCTATTGTCATTTCATAGTTTTGTTATATCTATAAATGCGTGTAAAAATATTGTAAATATTTCTTATTATAACATAGAATTTCATTATAAATGTTCCACCAATTATGGAACAAGATGATGTTGCACAAAATGAGATGTAATTTTTGTTCTTTATTTCAAAATATTTTCCTATGCTTTTCTGCAATGTTGTTCTAGAAGTAACACAACTTTTCATTGGGTAATGTTGAAAATTTCTTTTGATTGGGTAATGGGTAATTCCACTGGGTAATGTTGAAATATACTCGCCCCCCTCACTACATTCACAGAAATTTCATTATATTTAGTGTTTGACCTTATAGTTTAGTCATCACATAAAATTCAATTTTCAGTGATCATGGAATTTCAAGAACACACTTGTATCAATGACTCTGATGTCCCTTGTGACAATGCATCTAACAATCCACTCTCGCACAAAAATTTCCACTCTCTCTTTATCATGTCACATTGTCTTAAATCGTACTTTTGTCACAGACAAAATTGTCATGGCAGAAATGTATTACATTTTTAATGAGCAAATGTATAGAAATATATGCAGGATAACGCGCAATAATAGGATTTGACTGAGTTGATGCTAGTGAAATCTCGGCTTTGAGCACTATTTAAAGAAATTATAGATTATCAAGTACCGAATAATACATTCTCAACGGAAAAATAACTTACGACTAGTGTTAGTAGTGCAGTAGCATTAAATCACAAAAGCATCTAAAATCGGCATTAATAAACAGAGTAATACATATTTATTGTGATTTGAACTAGAAAACCATACCTCACTGACCATTTAAATGAAATCATAGTAAATATACATGATGGTGTAATACATTGCGTCTTAAGAAGAGAACACTTATTTTCAAAAAAGTAACCGACATTTAAATCACAAAAGATATGGAAGTTTACTTTGATTTGCAGTAAAGTTTCCATAGTAGTTTCACATCACTTTTATCCGTAGATCACCGGACATTTGAGAAAGCTATTTAACTTTTTCTGATGTAAGATGCATAAATCACGAAACAGATGTGCTTCGCCGCCATGTTTGTACTACATGCATTTATGCATTTCACACGTGTCAAGCGAGTTCGTGAATATTGTTTGAACTATGTTATTAAATAGATGCAAATTAAATCCTGTTTTTCTTCGTTATTATTCATATGCTTGTACTTTAAACCAATTAGAATAATAAATATATAATACTACATAATAATAATAATAATAATAATAATAATAAGGCTGCCATTGAGAGAATATGCATCCCCAGGAGTACCGGAGAATGTGGGTTTGTTGACATACGCAGATTACATATGAGACAAATAGCTAACCTGAGATATTATTTCTTCGCAAAGTCGATATCACTGCATGAAGCTGTTCGCTTGGCGGGCGACGCGTATAGTCCTCTCAATTTGCGCAACAAAGATGATATTTGCATCTCATCGGAGCAAGAACACCTGAACCAGCTAGTGATAGCAAGGCACTCCATGGCCGGCATCCTGCTGAACTCAACCACGACTTTGTCGACAAGTGGCTGACAAATGCGGATCTGTTTGTAGAAACTAAGGGTTTCATGCTAGCGATCCAAGACCAGGTCATCGCAACTAATAACTACAGGCGGGTTATACTGGAGGATCAAAATGTTGAAGACACCTGCAGGAAGTGCAAAGAACCCAGAGAGACAATTCAGCATATAACATCTGGCTGTAGGATGCTGGCACCAACGAGCTACCTCAACCGTCATGATCAAGCAGCCAAACTTGTGCATCAAGCCATCGGCCAAAGGTATCAACTGCATGAGGACCAAACACCTTATTATAGGTACGAGCCTGCTGTGGTTATTGAAAACGCCACTCATCAACTATATTGGAACAGAAGCGTAATAACTGACAAACCAATACCCAGAAACAGGCTGGATATTATTCTGATTGACCGCTTCTCATCTACCACATATCTTATAGACGTGGCCATTCCGAGCTTTCACAACCTGCAGACAACCTGGAACAACAAAATCATGAAATATGTGGCTCTTGCGGAGGAAATAAAAACAATGTGGCGTCAAAGAGAAGTATATATAGTACCGATCGTCATCTCGGCAACTGGACTAATCCCTAAGAAGCTCAAAGGCAACCTGGACACGATAGGTCTATCACCTTTCCTGTACTTCAAACTGCAAAAATCCGTCATCCTTAGGACATGTAGCCTCACCAGAGCATTTCTTTTGTTACAATAGTGTTTGAGTTGACTTGTCTTTTGGGGGTCGTCCACTCAAATAAAACCCAGCAAATGTTGCTGTGAACTGCATAATAATAATAATAATAATAATGTGAAAAATAATTCATTTGCAAATTACAAAAACACTGAACTGCATTAAGAATCCCATACCACCGGACCATCAGTATAAACCCCAACCAGTCCTGCAAGATGATTTGATGTCAAATATTTTGTACTGGGACAGAAGCAGTCTCACTAACATAATAACATTCACAACAGACCTGATGTCATCCTTTAGAAAAGAAAAGAATCAAAAGTGTATCTCATCGATTTTGCTGTTGTAAATTACAACAATTTAGAAAAAACAAAGAACAACAAAATATCAAAATACTAAAAACTAGCCTTTGAAGTAAAAAACTCTGGAATATTCAAGTAGTGATCATTTCATATATCTACCTATCATTTTATGTACCCTAGGACTAGTAGCCCAATCTCTAGACGATTCCACTAAAAAACTCGAAATCAACACCAATATAATAAGTAGACTGCAACACAGCGTCCCTCTGTCCTCAGCTCACATTCTTGGACCTGAAAAAGATTATTCCTCCCAGTATAACTTGATTTAATAATCCACTGCTGAGAGAAATCAACACAAGTTGAGAGAACTAAATGATGATGATGATAATAATAATAATAATAATAAGGGTGGAAGATATCGAACCACACGTACGAGACAACAGATTTGCTTAAAGTCTCACGTGTCACCCGGACAGAATATAGGAACACCTGTGTACATAACTGACAAACTGGGTCCTGGTAACCTGTTGAATGCCTAATCCCTATGGAAAAGTTTCTTACAGCGTAACAGTGGACTGTGGTATTTCAAAATAAAGGCTGTATCAAAACTCCAGTTCCTGTGGGCTCGGTGACCAAACACAAAAACAAACATTCACATTTATAAAAATTTATGAACAAGCACAAAGGCATTTCAGCACACATAATAATGATTTGTTGCGTTTTGCTTAAACAGTTTAGCGTCATACACAAAATATTCTTTACATTTACTTTGAGAACTTGCTGTCCATACATTTAGAGACCACTCTTAAAACATGGTCGAAATTTTTCTGTGTTAACATAATCCTTCACGGCCAGACGCGCCAGACGCGCCAGACGCGCCAGACGCGCCAGACGCGCCAGACGCGCCAGACGCAACTCGACAATGCAACGGACTCACTGCGCACAACGCACAGCCAACAGACCGCGCTGCTCAAGAAGAAGAATGTGAGCCGCCGGCCGGTATCGCGTCGTTGTTGCAACGTTGTGCACTGGCACCAACTGCCGAGAGTCAATTTTGGCGGGTTCCACCATAAAAACTCCCCCCAATTTTTTTTTGTTTTTGGGTATGGCAAAAAAAATTGCCTAACGATGGTGGAAACCGCACGTTAACTCTAACATAGTTGTTTATGGAATGATGCATGACAAGCCATCTCTATATGGAACAGAATATCTCAAGAGACATAACGATGTTGCCAAGGTCATCCATCAGAATATCTCTTTCTCAAATGGGTTTATATCACAGGAGTGCCTGTATTACATGTAGCAACCCACTCAAGTACTAGAGTACGACCACGCTAAAATAAACTGGGATCAGCCAATTAGAACGGATTTGTCAATTTTAACTAACAGGCCAGGTATCATGTATATGGACAAGAAAAAGGATTGTGCGTTTCTAATTGATGTGACCGTCCCACTTAATCAAAAGCTAAGGACAACTCAAGCAGGAAAGATCAATAAGTGTGCAGCATTGGCTGAAGAATTGAAGGAGTTGTTTCAACCGAAGACCGTCAAAATTGTTCCCCTTTGATATCTGCAACTGGAATAGTGCCTAAGTCCCTGAAGAGAGGTTTGGACCATTTGGATGTCGTCTTGGTACCTGTTTCGATAAACCCCAAAATAAACGATTGAAACGATCATGCAGGTAACGGATTAATGAACACCTTGGACGAGCAGTCAACTCATGGTCACAGGTGTGTCTACGCGGCTCCACAGTTCTGCAAAATTAAGATTGACGCTTAAAAGATATATTATATGATTCAGTGTGCGGCGAGGAGCCGCGTTGCGTAGACACACCTTGTCGCCGTCGCAATGAAACAACTCCAAATTATTACACCAGAATGTGCCAGTGAACGGTATAAGGTCGCTTCCTCATAAAAGCAGAGGGAAGCAGTTCAAAATTCCATCAATAGGCTGCGTCGAATATCACCGAATTATTTCTACAGACAAAAGACGAACTTTGACGACGAATTCATTTGTCAGGTCAAATTCGACTGTCCACCAGAGAACCAGAAATCGACTGAAATACGTTGTGAGATTTGAATAATTTCATAATTAAACAGAAGAAATCAGCCTCATTAGGACTTTTCAAATTCGGAGAACGAGCGACGGAGCGTGGGAGGAGAGCCTTCTCACTCTCTAAAAATTTAAAAGTCTACCGTTGAGCAAAGGAGCCATCTGGCGAGGGCGCAGTGACCCTCGATAAGCTCTTTGTTGAAGAAAAAATTTACTGCTGTTTAGAAATTGCAGGCAAGCGAGTGTTTGGGTGGAATGTCCCACCCCGGTCGTATAACTGAGGATTGTTAAAACGACGCGTTAGTGGCAGAAGCAAGTTGCAACTTGTTAAGAAAAAAACGTTGCAAAACAGCGGTTGGAGATCGTTCAAAAATCCTCAAAACCCCCAATCAGAATTTAGGTACGAGAGGGGGAACAGTTGTGGTATTGGAAGCTTTTCGTCACATGAAATTCAAAATTGGAAGACTTGGGAAGTGGCAAAAGACATATGGCCTAGTGGAAGATCCAACCCAATCAATTGTTCAGTGCATTCCTTTCACCTTCAATTACTCATAGTTGAGCATCGAGTTTGTTCTTATTCCGGCTCTCAGGGTGGGTACGGATCAGAATTATTCAACTCTAAAACTTTTCACTATCCCGTTGTTTCTCGTGCAATACTCTACAGAAATAGTTTAAAAGTACAACTTACTACAACCATTTTTAAAATTCTCAAATTGTAAAGGGATTCATTGAACTACAATACAGTTTCCATTTAGAATAATTAGGCTGAGCGGAATCAACATCTGCTAAATGATTTTTCGTCTCTCAAACAGAAAGCTCCTCAGCCATTGTATGGTTGGGGGCCGGTAAGTTAAATGTACCAGGAAGTCCTGGTTCTCGACTAATCACCATCTGCTTACATTTAACTTCATAGCATAAACGTCACCTATACAGACGTACACAGATTGACTGCAATCTTAGTGGTATTCTTTATCAGCTTCAACTCTTTATCGCTCTTCCAAATTTATTCACTGAAGTAAGTAAGTGATAATGAAATAATAAAATGGTATAGTCTAGTCTGTCAAAGTATTTTAATAAGCAAAAAACTTATTCGGTGCTTTAAAACACGCAATTTTTGCATAACAATTATGCTGAAAAAAGCTTTTTGCGTATTATGCAATTATTTTCACAGAGTAGACCATACTATTTTATTATTTCATTCTAATTTATAAACACACCTCCACCGATAATCTACACTTCACCGATAATCATTCTATGTACGTAAGTTAGTTTATTAATTAGAATGAGTTAATTATCCTCCACGAGATAATACACAATTTGTAACTGCTTTTTTGACAATAGAGTTTAAAGTTTATTGAATATCTTTTAGTAGTCCACTAAACTACGCACCGTGACAACTGTGAGTCAATTACCGCTTCTTAAGTGCTGTAACTGTAGAATGTGACATTACCATAATTGCTGTGAGATTAACTGATTGATCTCTGGTCCAATGATGAAGAGATATAGGAAGACCTTGCTTCCAGTGAAATCACAGTAGTCGGTGGGTCCAATGACCGGTCAATCACGTCCTAGATTCACTTAACAATTACAGGAACACTGGGAGATGAGTCATACCCCTGAGAGCTTAGGATAACTTCAATTCTAGACCTGTGAAATAAGTTTGTTTTGGTATCCAATTATCCACATTATCACATAATATCTTTCACAAATCGTCACGATTATTATCACGATTCTACATTCACTGAATATATTTATTTTTACATCATATAAAATTATGTAATTTTCTAGGGTTTCCGTGACCTCACTTCCTTACTCGGTTAATGAATCTTAAGAACGTAGATTAAGCATGTTTTTGATACGTTTAGCAACATACCTAAACTGCTACATATTATTATTCAGAACACTGTAATAACTAGTACATGTTATCATAAGGAAGACATTACGCATATATTTCACGAAAGAAAGCATGACAAATGAATGTTTGTTTATTTATGACAAATGAACGGTTGTTTATGTAATCCATAAACCAGACAGATGCTAATAACTTTTATGCATTCCTAATGGACACTTTCGACGAATCACGAATATTGTTAGGAATATTCCAGAAAGTCAACAGACGATTCTAGCCACCTATCCGGAGGTTACCAAGGTGAAAAGTATTTATTGATCGCAACCAGAACGGAGTCTGATACAAGCCGTTCTACTGAGCACATCTCTGTGACGCCTTTCCCCAGGCCAGCTCATTTTGACGACCGGCGACGCTTGAGGAAAATTTCTCCTCGCACCCCTGCCCGGAGCGCAGTCAAACGACTATGTTTCATTGCCGCAGTATATGAACATTGTGTTTCATTACGCGACACCGCTACGGAGATTGAACTTTGTGCAGTGAAATTTGAAGACTTCAGTTACGCCAATTCGTGAGAGCTGCAGGCAACAGTATGGACTCTAATTCACAGGAATTGTACACGATCTAACATGTCCTACTGTTGTTGACACCTGATATTATTCATGTTATATGTTTTTCTTTCTACGAGCACTTAGTTTCTGCTCCAATTTAATTGAATAAAACTCGTCCATTCCTGACTACAAATTTATTTATTTTGAAGGTGATTTCTTTATGGAACTAGCAGTTCAAACCTGAGAAGTAAAGAAATCAATCACCCCGACAGAGTACAAGTAACCTCACTTCCCCTAAAACCATATTATCATATTGCTGTATTTACAGATTCCTCATTAAGTAGAAATAATGTCAAATACAAATATTTATTATTTTTATCAAATTTAAATAATGCTTGGTAATTCTGCATGAAAATTTTCATATAAAAGAGTTGATAGTGTCTGGTACTTACCGATATGTGACAGTTTTTTCTAAACGTTTAAAGCTCGGAATCCAAAATTCTTGTCGAATCATAAATATTAAATTTTGTTCTTCAGTAATGTAAACATTTCTGACAAGTAAGTAAGAGTACCATGAGTGGTACGGAAGAATGATGGGATGTCTTTGTTCATAAGGTATATCTGCATTTGCTAACCTACCTCCTACCCTTAGGATGTGTTGAGAATCTACAAAGGGATATAAACAAGAGATATTAGCTTGTTAGGACAAGGCAGATTTTTATCTAATGCCTGCAAGACATCCGAATAGAAATGATCTTGTACCAATTGTATACAAGTCATTTTACTCCTTAATATTTCCCTTGCTGTCAGGGCAGCAACATGTTGGGGTGACTGATTTATCTTTGCTTTACAGTTGTTAATAAATCGATAACAATATGCCATAGTACGATGCAATTAATATTTGAGAATTTTGATGAAATCTCATTAAACCAATTTGATTTGGTTTGCGTGAAGGTAAACGAACAGACCTTAAACTCCAAGAATTTTGGCTGAAATTGAAATAATGGCAGTTTATACAGCCAAGTTGATTCACCGGAACAGAGCAAACTAGGACCATGATTCAACAGAGTATTATTTATAAATACTTTAAATGATACTTCCCTGGTTAGAAGATCAGCAGAGTTTGTTGACGATGGAGTGTGGAGCGAGGTGGCCTTGTTATCGGTGAGGGAGTGTAACACATCTAACCTGCTAGCAACAAATTGACAGAACTTAGATGAGCAGTGATTCAACTTATAAAGATTTATTGCACTGTCAGAAAATAAATAACATTTTGTTATTTCAAGCTGCAGGGAAAGTTTAAATTTATGAAAAAGTTAAGATAATAATTTCATGGCACACCTTGGGATGGAGTGCCCTTGTCTTGCTGGAGCTAAACGTGACTTAGAACACACTAATGTTGTGTGTAAACCATTGTGAGTGACAGATTGTATGTAGATTACAGCACCGTAGGTTCTAAAGCTAGCATCACTGAATCCTGTCAAGTTGTATTTAAAAAATTCAAGCTCTATCACTCTTCTAGGAAATGTTAGTGTTTCTAAGAGGCTTAATTCCTCATACAGTATAATCCATTGACTACAGGAATCCATTGGTTCATCCCATGACTTTTGTGTGGGACCACAATGATTGCAAAAATAATTTAAATTTTATTAAACCCAGTCAGTCAAAAATGCTAGCAATGTGTGCTAATACATGATGTTTAGTTATGACAGAAGGGCAAATGTGTTCTTTTGAAATAAAATTATTTTTTAAATTTCAATTGATCATTTTTAGGAGACCAAAGAACTCCTAAGGTATTAATCGATAAATCCTCGCTGAATCTCACATCAGATTCATGTATTAATTCACTTGGAATTATACTGAGAATTTCAGGGTCATATGAAGACCACTGTCTGAAAAGAAAATTATTTTTTTATTAAGTTCTTAAAAATGTCCTTAGCTGCTTGTTTTGAGTTTACTGACAAAATTAAATTGTCAATATAAATGTTATTTTTAATAGTGTTAGCAACAGAGGGATGAGAGGACTGAACATTAAGAGATATCTCTTGTGGCCAAGAAAGGAGATGATTTAAGACCGAACAAAACATTGCTAAATTCACACACTCAGCTGTTCACTAGGATGGTCTCTCCAGAGAATTCTTTGAAATACCCTATTAGAGGGGATGATTTAAATCCTAAGATACATTGATTCAATATCTGCAGTCAAAATAAACTCATTTAATCTAAAATTCAAAAGAATTGTAAATAAATCAGGTTGAAAGGTAGAATCCATCGCTAATAAATCATTCAAACTAACTCCTGAGGTGTTTTCATTGAACCATCTAATACTATTCTCATTTTAGAAGAATAGTTATTCTTCACTGAATGGTGAGGAATAAAAAAATTATACCCGAAGAGACTTTGATTTGAAACCAATCGTACTTCTTTTTTTTTTAATATAACTGTGTATAATTTCAGAGTAAGATTTGAAATATTCTGGATCTTTCTAAAATTTCTTTTCTAAGGATAGAAATCTATTCTTAGCTTGGACATAGCTATCTCCTAAGTTAGTTGAGTAATGGAGAAAAGGTAATGAATTTTGATATGTACCATTTAGTAGAAATTGATGTGTCTCTTGGAAATGTTTCTCTATAAACATTTCTTATGAACTAATAGATTGATAGCAAGGAGGGTTGGATTCAAAATCCCAAAACCTTTTTAAAGATTTATGAATAGTTAGATTACAGTATGATGTGTTGGACAAAATATTCTTATGTTTACCACTGACTACATGTTTTCACTACGACTGTTTTCACTACACTAAGACTGTTTTCAGTAATATAATGCCATCAGAGAGGTTTATTTTTTCTCCCTGAACAATATCAAAGAATAAATCATCTCCCATGGGAACATGGACCCATTGGGAACATTAAAATAATTATAAGCCAAGTTACATTCACTTGGAATGTTAAATTGCTTTGTGCTGTATCGCACTTCAGGAAAAATGGGTAAAATAGTGTCGACAACATGAAAGATTACAGATTTCTTCCATTCAGAGTCCCTAGAAAGGATTGTAGCTTCTGTGACACCATGACATGAAGAGGATAGTGAGGTAATACCACCAATATTTGATGATATTTTTTAACATGTAATTTGAAAATAGAACATAACTCAAATGAAATTAAATTAATTTGAGAACCTCTATCAATCAACGCAGTAGCACAATGATGCTACTTGATGGTTTTTTAACTACTCTAGAAGACATTAGCACTTACTTCTACATATTGTCATAATAAGACACTGCAACACCCAGAGAAAGGCGTGATAACACGCCAGACGCCAGCAACGATGCGTTGTTTATACTACATAGCAACCGACAATTATGTATGTCCAGATTCTCTATATGCAAGGCACACACATCGGACTAAACCTGAAGAATTTGTAAACATAACTAGTTACATGGGCCAACTATGCCAGAGGAATTGGTAAACATTACAAGTTCCATGGGCCCAAAGGAGGCATGTTGACCAAGCGCGTCGTAAATGTTTGTTTGGAAAGCTCTAGGGAATCTAGATAGATGAAGACTTGTTTGGATAGATGAAAGATTGTTTGAAGAATTCTCGAAGACCAACAATGCTCACCGATGTGTAATTATTCAGATAACGACGGCCAGATAGTGCTGGGTTCTTGACTTGAACGGATCGCTCCGACAAAGGGAAAAACTCTACTAGCCGACCGGCCGACGGGGAGGTCCTGTCCGCCAAATCGCTAACGCTACTGCCGAGCCTACGTGCCGCCAGAAGTCATCAGGAAGGATCGCTGGGACCAAGTCTCGCTCCGACCACTGAACCGTGACATAAACGCTGTGTAGTGGTACCGCTGTGAAGTACTACCACCATACGAACAATTTGGAGTCGTGAGTTCCAAG
This sequence comes from Laupala kohalensis, assembly GCA_002313205.1. Lineage (NCBI taxonomy): Eukaryota > Metazoa > Arthropoda > Insecta > Orthoptera > Trigonidiidae > Laupala > Laupala kohalensis. Next base: position 1,665,713 of record NNCF01126639.1, on the reverse strand, counting down.
TTACAAACACCGAATAACTCAGCCCTAGGAAGCAGTTGACATTAGCATACGTGCCTCTTGCTATCATTTGGCACTTAAGTATTTCTTTCAATATTTGTTATATGTTCATACAGAAATAAACTTTTCCTGTTTTCCTCGAGATAACCTGAATATTTATTTCGTGAAAGGAAAATCCATTGCGAAGCAATTTCCTCGAACAACATAAATGTATTTGGTAGACCCAGACTGTGATAAGAACACGCAAATCTTCTGATTCAACGCTATCATAACTTTGCTAAACGCCAACAACTACAATTAATGTTGGTTTGATTTGTTAATAATATGATGAGATGCAACTAGCAATCCATTTATACCAGTCTGAGGTGCTGCAGAAGTATTTGGAGATAAATCACTCCCACCTGTTGGTGAAGATTCAGAGCTATCAACATGTAAGGTGGAATGGTAAGATGATTTACTGTGAAAACATTTCCACTTTGAACACCTGTGATTTGGTACCTAGGCTGCAAGACAGTTTTTACACGAGTTCTTCACTAATTCTATCCTTTGAGTAGAAGATTTATCCAAGTAACTGGAACAGTGATACAACATGTGTGATTCTTTGCATAAAATACAAGACATGCGGTTAGGTTTACCATAAATAGGTTTTCAGGGTGACTCTCAGTTGGGTTTGAAAATTTGAGGTTAGGTTTGTTGTTAAGGGTTTTAAACAACTTAGGTTGACTTGACTTTCCCCGAGTTCTACTTTCTCTTAAAGCAAAGTTCGATTTCTTTTGAATCATTAGTTGAGGCATAAAAACATATGATTCTTCATAAAACATCCCAAAAAAATGTCTGCACTATGCCATTACGGATGTCAACATTTTTCGCTATTATATTAGGTCATACTAGTAATGTTGTATTCCATTGCTCATTATTTTCATATGATATTAATTTTTTATTTGCTTTTGATAATCCATGAATGTGGTATACTGTCGTATGCTGTTTGGTAATCTGTCCATGCAATGTTTAAGTTCTTCTTTTTTGATTTACAGTCTTCTGTAATAGCCTTTGATATCAACGTTTGGTCTTTGTAACCCATTGAACCCTTCACAGATCCTTTTTGTTCTTTGGGCATTATGCGGTACGGCAGTAGATGTGTCTCAATTCTACTTGCCATTATAGATGTTAAGTTCTTGTATGTTGTAGGTAGGCTGGTTATTGGTCTATCGTTCTTTGGATCTTTGGTATTTTTTCCTTTTGAAATCAAGTAAGTCAAACCATCAGCTAGCCATTTTGGGTAGTGTTTAGATAAATTAAAGAAAATGAGGAAGGTAGATGAGGTGTGGTTGAACACTGGTTGCCAAACAAACAATTTAATGACATGGCACGTGAAAGTTGAAAAATAATGATAATACAAAGCTGAAATTCAGGTGAGACACTGGGATGAAGTGAGATGATCCAGCTTCCTTCAAAGATGCAGCTCGGATGGCGTTGGATCGTTGTCGATTTGATGTTGAATTGAAGACTGCTTATCACGTGGTGATTCAACGGCATGTCGATACCCTCTTGCACGAGATAATCTTCAGGTTGGGAATAATTCCTCCAGACGCCTCCTGGTACAAACTGAAGGGGAAGTGGTCAGCTTGCTTTCCGAATGATGAGAGTACTAAACCAAAAGTGATGTTGCCTTCCCGGATGAGGTTTTTAGAGAGAGAATGAGCGCTCACATGTCGTGGCTCACCTTTTTGGAGGATCGGAATACCTGCCCGATTGATCGGTCGATCGAAAGCGTGACGTCACAGGTTAACCCTGTATCTATAGTTAATCCGGATTGATGGCGTGAATATAACATAGTGTTACGTAGGTTCTTGTACATTGTTCTGGCGGGGAAGTGCAGCTTCGTTGATTCCAGTATAATTAATAAATGAGTTTGTAATTAATAAAGCCAGTCATACTATGTCCCAACATTTCATATTTTTTAAATCTCAATGGCCTAAATTTTGAATTGACCCATGATGTTGAAGAAATTGTGCACAGAAGCTCAACAATCAAGAGATGTCACTAAATATGCACAAAGAGTATAGAATCCACAGATGATTCACTTCTCTAATGACACGATATCAAAATATGTCTGAACAGGCAGGTTTAAGGATATTCTATAATGGTGTGTGTATGCTATATATTTCACCCAGTAGATACGTATTTTTTCAATGCCCGGTGATTTCCAGTTTGACAGTTTACCTGTGCTATTTCTTATTTCTTGTTCAGTAATTTGTGGCAACTCCATGGTCTCAGGAATTTCTTTTTCAACTTTCTTTGTCTGTTTCTCAATCCATTCCGCATTCTCCCTCTCTTATATTCCCTTCCAGGATTCTCTCATTTCATCATGTGTGGGGTATTCTTCTAGTCCGCTGCTCATTTAGTTTATTGTAGAACTTTCCTTGATTTCTTTTGGAATAGTTTGTTTTGAATAAACTGATTTTTACGATTTTCATATCAATGGATTCTTGTACATGTAGCTGTAATCTTTTGCTTTAGTTGTTCTGTTAGTGTTTCTTCATCAGTTTCCAGATTTATATTATTTTATTATTATTTTCCATCTTGTTCACAACTTTCTGTCCGTATCTCGTGGTTGGAGGAATGAGAGACTCGTCTTAACCACATTTATGGTAATTTTGTTTTGGAGAGAAACATAAAGGTGTTATTATCGATCATCACATGTACAAGAATCGCCGAACTACGCGAAATATATTTACGATTGCTGATTTTTTAATAAGATGGAAGTTTTGACTTGAGTTCCAGATCTTGCAACGATTTGAACAGGTTCTTGGGTACTACTCCCATGTTTGACAGTATTATTGGGATTACTCTCACTAAGGGCTCTAATGACCTGGAAGATGTCGGTCCATGAAGCCCCAATTTTAAAAAATTACTCCCAGTCATTTTTCCTTTATTTCTGTCCTTTATTTCGAAGCAATGGTCAATGTACTTCGTAGTTTTATTTCTGTACGATAGTTACAGATTATTCTCGTAGGTGATGGCGATGTCTATGAGGAATACTTCTTTCTTAACTACTATATCCGGTATATTGTGCTCCAACCTTCTGTCTATTATGATGGTTCTACCCCAATAAATTTCGCAATTCTTATTTTCAAGAATAATGCATGATTCATATTGATAGTATATTTATCTTGTTTGTATGTAGTTTGTACTTCAATGCTAATTCCTAATTAACGATTTTTCTTACTTGATTATGCGTAAATTTGTAATCACATTGTTCTATAGCTAGGCAACCTCCTATGATACGCTGCATTAAAATATGGACACAGTCCTGGCTCGCACTAATGATGCATATTTACTCTTGTAATAATAGATCGATGTGTCAGGCGGAATAATTTAAAACAAGTTTTAAATGTTTCTCTAAATTTCAATGTCGTATTACGTAAAAAGTATCATTTTTATACTACTGATATAACGGGTGGCTCTTCAACTTCATAACTCTTGCCTAATGAATTTTCCAAGTATGTAATTTCCCATACTTATTCGTATGTTTACAACTACTTCAGGTTTTTACAATTTCCCCAAATTTTTACAATACCCCTCAGAAAAACTAATTCTCTCCCAGCATAAAGAATGGGGAGTGACAGACTGTTCACATGTTATTGTAATTATAGGAACTTGAAATTCTATTTTAACTTTTATAATACCTTTCTAATGGTTTCATTTATTCAAATTCCATGTTCTATTTTACCCAGCATTCCCATTTCACTTGAGCATTTTCATCGAAATATCGTGAAACACTAACTGATTGTTTCATTGACTTTGATTTCCAGAAATGATTTATTTAATTCTATTTTACACATTCAATTTGTTATTTTACCGAACATATTCTCTTTACATCGGTTATGTATTGAGACACTAAAATTCATTTAAACTTGATGCACAAAAATATCGAATCAAAACGTATAATAACAAAGAGAGTTAAAAGCAATACACACACCTTATAACGTAAAGCGTTGTAATGTGTGCGTTTAATGTTACAATTTCGAATTCTTGTTATCGGTTTTTGATTCCTTTTATCGCTAACATTTCTTTGGTTTCTGTTTTTGAAACTTTTCTTATAATATTTACTTTATCAAAAATATTTAGAAAAAGATAAATTAAATTCACATTTTCTAAGGTTTAATATGCAAATAGTATAATAATGAAACTAAGTGAACTTTATAATATGATTTTTAAGATACTATAACAATGGTATCCTGATGTGATAGAAAAGAAGAGAAATATATTTTACCATGCCTATACCAAATATTCAAGTGAAATACCGATGTAAAACATTAAAATAGCGCTATCGGGGCAAAATTGATAAGAAATGATTTGGAGACATTTTTGAGAAATTTTTAAAATTGAACTAAGATTTCCACACGAATTACTCTTTATATTTGTTATAAAGTTATAGATAACACGCATCGTCGGTAAGTATATACTATGTTGTATACAAAATGCGAAATATTTTCTTCTTTTTTTTTAAATTCACTTCCAACTGTATTGACCCTATTCCCTGGATTTTATATCCTATAACAATTTACTGGGATCATCCTTTGCACATTCGCTAACCTTCTTTCCTTATATTGCTTATGAAATTTTACACCCCATACACTTGCACAATATACTATATTTTCTATAGCACCTTTATAGATTTCGTGCATCGGTTGTCTCCAGTCAATATTTTGTTATCCCATCCTGTATCTGAAAAAATTATTTCCTTTGAGAAGTATTCCAAATGTTTAGTGAATAATAGCTTTTATCTATTACCCCACCTAACTATTTTATATCTCTTAAATATTTTACTCACCTTCCAATCCCCTCCCTGAATGATAGAGTTTCTCCTCCTTTCCTGTGGCATTCCAAAAACTATAATGTTAGTTTTTTCTCTGAAACGTTTCAAGTTATATTTTCTACTTGTAGCTCCGCATCCACCGGTATGTATCTCCAACGCTCTAGAGCTCCCTCAACAAGCAACACCACTTCATCAGCGTATGCTACAACGTCGACATTTTCATTCATTAAAACATTTATTATTTTATTTAATTTATATAACAGAAAATGAGTCCGGTATAAAACCCCTGCGGGCAACCTTTAGATTACTTTTTATATACCTTTTCTCTTCCTATGTCTACGAATCATTTGAGAAGTAAGATTTTATTGGGTGATTCCATTCACTTTCCAAATTAAATTCCATTAAACAAGATATTACATCATCCCATTTAATGATATCAAATGTACATTTGTAGACGAGTGTCATGAAAGGAAACGACAATACGGCAGTTACATTCCTAACTGATCAGAAGAACATGGTACTCATCCTCAACTTAATCAGTGGCCAATGGCTATTTATGACAGAGTAGAGCTTACATTCGAAACGCGCCTCCTATGGTATCTTGCTACAGAAAACCTATAATGCATTATCTCATACAAAACGCGGTTCTCTCGTCCTGTTGGAGCCACCATCGATTACATCACGGCATTGATATCTTATCGAACGCTGACAACCCTAATCACAAGCAAGGTGTGGCTTAATCTTTATCGGCCAAGGCAAGATAGTTATGTTTGCAGAACGAAAATATTGCTTCAATCACATGTGCTTCAGTGTTTATTTTTATGTCATAAATTATTGCTACTTAAATTATCGTGTTCATATGTTATTCCCGCTATTCATGTATTAAATGCGTGGTATATTCAACGTTATAGTTAGAGCCCGGATGTTTTTGAATAGGATCGATGTATGTCTAAGCGCAAAACAAATTCCATTATAAACGCATAAATCTACGCGTATTTCGATTATTTCAATAGCAGCCGCATTTATTGTACCCATTTTGCTCGTTTTAGAACCTGGTGACTATTTCACCGGCAAAAATCTTTCCCTTTTTAAATAAATTAAGTGTTGCACTCCTCGTACATCGAAATTCAACAGTTGCATCACAAACTTAAATATTGGGCAAACTTTTTATGTTGTCCATTACTTCCTCAATATATTTGATTTCGATTTTTCCTTTCAAAGTTATGACATAGTCAAATTTTCGGTATATATAATTATACTGACATGGTAGGGTTAGGAGGGGTAATTGTTAACAAGTTTTCAATATATCTCTCTCACCCCTCAATTTCTATGTTTACGGTACAATGTGCGTCAGAGCGACTAGGCTTAAGTACCCCCCAAAAAGTTTTAAATGATAGTTTGAACCATTCTTTATCCAGTGACAATAAATTTTCTTACCGTTATGGTGCCAAATTTTGAATTATTTGATTTTAAATTACCATGGGCTTTTTATGTTGGCGTATGCATCGCGCGTTATTGGGGAGTTTTTGCATAGTACACTAACGCTTCTACCGTAGTACGTTACAATGCCTCTGTTTGCGTATGGTGTTAGTGGTACGCTAGTTTCAGCGATCATGGCGGATTCTGGTGTGGATTTGAGATTATGTTGATATCTAAGAAGGCATACGAGGGATTAATTGGTTGAGTGTGCCGTGTAAGCACGTGCACTCACAGTGCAGTTAACTTGTGTACGCTTACATAGAACTAGTTTGTCAGGGTTTTCAATTAATAGTATAATTGGAGTGGAAGGTACGCTATGCAAAATGCATCGACTACATTAGATCATTCCATGTGCGTTATGCGGTTAGCATCATCAACGAAACGTTTACGCTAGGAAGCGTGTACGTTACGTTAACCTGGTAATGCGTGTGTTTGCGTTTCAACAAAAACTGTCTATTTCGTTCAACACTTATCTCACAATAATAATAAATTAACTATTTATGTTACTTTGAAGCAATCAAAATAGAAAACTAGATCTGCTTTCCACGTAGAAGAAGAGGGGTTAGCTTCACGTTTTTTACACATGTCGCAATTGTGGTTTTCACGAACGTTGATATTGCGTTTTTCTCGAAAGTAATATTCGCGTCGGCGAAAGACGTTTGACACGTTGGACAATCCAAACAGTATCTCACCTGCAACGTTCGAACGTGAATATGACGTGTATCTAACGTAAGTGTGCTGCAGGGGTTTGGGAAAAAGACGCAATGAAAAAATAATCGAAAATGACCGATATTAGTTGAGACCTTGGTTTTCGGGACCGCTGAAACGCAAAATGACATTTCCGATACTACAAGTTCACGATCTGCCCCCACACTCACTTAGTGAGGGGGGTGACACGCAAATATTATCGCAAATTATATGTCAGTTTTTTTGGCGTCGCTGAGATGAATAGTGGCATTACAAGTATTGTTTAAGTCTAAATACACTACCTATGGAAATACGACACTCCTTGCACCCATAAAAGGCGGTGAGTTAAGAATGACAGATCGCAAAGTAATGATATCCGTCGAATCCATGGTTTCCAGAGTTTCTGAGACGAATAAATATACTACATGTCGTTATGTTCAAGTTTGTATCATATAGAGGGCACGGAACTCTGAGAACTAAAAGTAATAAATAAAATAAAAGTAAAGAAAACTAAAATCCGACTGCGGAAAACTAAAAATTAAAAACAAACTAAATTTAGACAAACAAGATACGTAAAAAGTATTAATAAAAAGGTTAAAATCTAAGTGAAATATTTTAAAAAACACGAAAAAAAACCCATAAAAATATAATATTATGAAACACACAGCACACAGCATTAAACTCAAGGTCCCGAGTTCGAATCTCGGTCCCGTCTCCCATTTTCAATCAACATAACATAATTAATATTATGAAAGTGAAAACTCGAGTAGTCAGAGAAGACGGGAGTCACCTTCGTGTGACTACTCAATTTTACCATACAATACTGAAAACTATGTATTTTGAAGGGTTTTTTTGGCATTTAATTTTCGAAATGAATACAAGGGAAAATTTAATATCTCGCAAGAAAAGAAATATAGATATTGAATAAACTAACATGTGAACATAAAATATTAAATACGAACTCCTGCCAACATCGGGAGAAATGAGCTAAAATGTCCAGACCTGTTGATAGGTGTTTCAATACCCATTGTAGGAAAAAATATAATAATTTTTAGTACATATTTATCTTTGAATGTTGATGTAATTTTTTGTATTATTGATTTAGAAGCAAAAAATATTTTTTTTAAAATATCTTATTTGTGAATTGTTTAAGAATTTTTCATGTTCACTTTAAATTGTTTTAAATTTCCTTTCGAATTCCAACGCCGGGTAATACTGAAGTTAAGGATTGCCTGCTGAGGTGTTGTTTGAGAACAATAATGTTTTGGCAGCTATGTTATATTGATACAACTACACCAATTTTAAGAATTAATTATAGTACTTGTAAGATAAATTTCCGTAACATATTGCATTGAAAGAATGCATTACAGCAGGACACTGCAGAGTAGTATCGGTTAATAGATGGAACAGTTTTAGTTTTTGTCATCAGTGAGGAATGAGATTAGAAGCTTTTCTCCATTGATTCAGTTTAGAAAATAATTAACATAATATTTAAATCCATCTTGCGCAGACTTCTATTAATAACCGTCATTAAAATTGATAGATGTAATTTAATATTTCGACCCCTGATATAAGTGACACATACGTTTGGAAAGAACATTTATGTTACATTATTTATTTAAAAAATACATCATTTTATTTAAAACTGTTACTTTTCGTAATTATTTCAGTTCTTTCTTTTCTTCTTTTTACCTGCGAACAAGAAAATACTTGATATTTTTTCTTTAAGATAGAAAACCAATATCAATATTATATCCAAAAAAGGTACCTTCGAAATAAATTGAGAACACACATTAGGGTGAGTCAAATTTTTTCCACCCAATTCCAAGTTTTTGATGACAGAAGAAGACGTTTCATAATTTATAGAGAATATTTAATCAGAAAATTTAATCAGTATTTATGAGTGATGAGTTAGAGATGGGCATTCTATGGCCCAGTAGAATCGTTAAGTATAGCTGCCCCAACACGCTCACGTGCATGACATTCTCGCAAAGTTCGCTTCCTTGATTTCGATTACTTTGTGCGTCCGAAGCACGAGTCCAGTCCTCAAACAAAACGTCTCGGAAATGTTAAATACTGCTGACTCGAACTCTCGGGAACTACAAAGACTACAAACTCGAAATTTAGCAGGTAGGTTTCTAGTAAGGTGTCGATGCTAATTAACTAACGACTTTCACTAAATTTTGCACCTAAAATGGTAAAATAGGGCTTGGAATGTTTTATTTATGTATCCTATCATATATGCAAAATGCCCGGATCAATTTCAAAACTTAATACGCAACTGACGGACAATCTGACAACAAGCACCGTCGGGATAAGACACCTTTGACACAGCAAGGGAGGGAATGTGACTTGAGTGACACGGAAAATATCCGATATTAGATACGAAATTACATATTTCTGTGCCGTTGAGTTGGATAAGAACACCCTCTCCATCACTAATTGGACATAATTCACCCGTCGCATCGCTAGGAAAGAGGTAGAAAGGGAAGGCAGATTAAATAAAAAAAGAAACTACCGATATATGTGTTGAATACATTTTTCAGTAAGATGCAGAAGAGCAGAGTCACACAGTAAATGCTGATGAAGTCCATGATCACCCAATATTAGAAAATATACTTTTTGGGAAGGAAATGAGAAGGAGTTAAAACATAAAAATGAAGTAAACTGCCCGATATTAATGTTAAGACTATAGATTTCGGGGTCCCCGAAATTAGTTGTGGCATTCTCAAAGAAGTCAATTTCCACAATAAGATCGTATAAAATCCAGCACCCCGTAAAAAAGTTATCGAACACGACATACCACTGATCAGTCCATAATTTTCGGCGTCGATGATTTGACAAAGTCTCCCATAAGACCCACCCCTCGTCCATGTCGCGGGAGATGGGCAACGTCATAAAGGGATTGCTTGCTGGGGTGATGTACAGTGAGGACTACATGGGCCCCGAGACCGCTTAGGTAGCTGTGAAGGCCTAGCAGGAACTCCGAAGAGTGGTGGCTAACGGGGCTCTGGTGAAGATGCTGATGCCTTGTAGCAGGTGGGGTTGGCTCTCCTAAAGGCTAAGGGAAGAAAACCCCGATTGCAAATTACCCGTCCTCCGGAAGAGGTTGGATGTAGGGCTAACTACCCACTCCTTTAAAAATCCTGTTATGAAACTTCAACGAAAGAAAACCGGACTGATTAACGGAGACAAACTTGGCAAGGAAAAGTATAAAGAGAAATGACGGAGGAAAGAAAAGTGGAATAAAGCATAAGTCAGATATGAATATTGAAACCTGGAATGTGAAGTCTATGTATCGCCCAGGAGCTTTGAAGATGTTGCTGGACCAAACAACAAAATTGAAGCGGAGTATTATTGCACTGCAAGAAATAAGTTGGGTTGGAAGTGGAACTATAGAAAAGCGAGAAGCTAGTGTATTCTATAGCTGTAGTGAGGAGAAACACGAGTTTGGTACAGGATTTGTGGTACATCAGCAGCTAAAACATCTGGTAATTGGTTTCACACCTGTTCATAAATAACACACAGAAAATAAGCTTGAAGACTCAGCTCTCGACGCCTCGTCTGCCTCGTTGATTCTGAAGCAGTGTTTTACAAGAATGAGTGGAAGATCACTCCAATTAAGAATATACACCTATTGTTGAAAAAACAAGACTTAATATCATTGGCGCTTATAAAAAGCAGGATTTCATTGTCGTGAAGAAATTACATTGCCTAGCCAACAATATTCAAGTAAGAAATACTTCACAGTATAAAGAATGCGAATGAAAAATAAATGGTTCAATATGAATTATGAGCATAAAACAATAATATACGATACAATACGAATCCTTTCTCCTGGGCTTTTAAGAACCTAGAAAAGCAGCCATAATAAAAAACATTTGAAGATCGTAATTGACAGTACACCGGCAGTCGCGCTGCTACGCCGTAATTCAGAACTAGCGTTGAGACTGTAATTGTCGCCTCCGGTCACTGGAGCGCCCTGGCCGCGTACGTTTGAACTATGTGAGCTATTACACGCGTAGGCCCTTCTTCATATCACCTCCTCCGTCCAGAGACGTGAGGCTACTGAAGAATATTAATATATCTTCAAGGCGGGAGCTTCATTTTTGACGAACTGCGCACGCGCGTGTTGCACCTGTACGCAAAAGGTGTCCGTTCAGTCCAGGTGTACTTTCATCCGTTACCTGCAAGATCATTTTCGAAACATAACATGGGCCGACGGCCGGGTTTCGAAGTCCTGACCGAGAACCGACGAGAAAATAGGTGGTTAGAATTGAAGAGTCAAGTATTTTTTCGGGATGAAGAGAGGACGTTGAGATTGTCAGAATATGCTTTCGCGTCGGCAAAATGTGCGTTTGCGGGAGCATAAAGGAAAGTATAGAATCCTTTCTTTCCGGTATACACTAACCTACATATGCTATTGGCTCGAAGTTAAAGGATTTTGTGGTTGCATTAATTGCCCTATTTTAAGGGAATTTTTATTATACAGAATTACGAAATGGCAATTACTTAGAGTGATTTTAATTTACTCAGAAGTCCTCCTGCCTCCTGAGAGTTTTCAAATATTACAATAAATGGCAATTTGATTTGTCCTGGGGAGTGATTTTACAGTAGTTTGTTATTCCTTTGGTAGCAAACAAACCTTTTGAACGGCACGTATATATATATCCTTTGCGGTTTTAACCTGTATCGTACGGATTAACCCGTTTTGATCTGGAAAAGTCTTAACAACTCTAGCTATTTTCCATTCAAAGGGCACGGGAGAGTCTTTCAAAATAACTAAGTCACTTTCTGATAGTGAATTAGATACGGTTTGCCATTTTGATCTATTTTGGAGCGTTGACAAATAGTCAGCAGACCAACGCTTCCATAAATAATTTAAATGGTTTTTTAAAGCCATGTATCGTTGCATTGGATTTTGACATTTTTTGTCGTCTTGAGTGAGAGGTAAAATTTTTAGAGGACAGCCAGTGATCAGAAGTTGTAGAGTTATAATTTCCACGTCATCATCATTTGTTGGCCGGGTAAACAACGGACAAGAGTTTAGGAAGGCTTCGATTGTGGATAGCAGGGTTTGTNGATTGTGGATAGCAGGGTACGTAATTCTAGGAAGGATATCACATTTTGCCCCAAGGTTCTTCTCAAATGATATTTCATGGATTTTATAGCCGCTTCGACAAGACTGTTTCTATGCGGACTGTACGGAGGGGAGAAAATCCACTGAGTATTTTGATTACTCAACATACTTTCTTCTCGATTTTCCTTCCTTGATATGAAGCTTAAAAAGTCTGAGAAATCCCTACTAGTTAATAATAATAATAATAAANAGGGATTCAACTAAGTTCAAACACACTGCCTTTGAAATTGACAGACAAAAACAGATATATAGGCCTTCACAACAGCTTTTGAGCGGGGTAAACCCATGCAAACGTTTAGTGGTCCTGTGAAGTCCACTGAAACATGAGAAAAAGGTGACGAGGGTGTGATACTTTCTGACAAAGTTTTTGAATTTATTTCATTTGGCATAAATTGAACATGGCCGATTTCCATTTAATGGACTTAGTGTGCCATTTAGATATCATCATAGGCGATGATAGAATTGAATAGAAATGTTTCGGAAAGGGCTGTACCTTTTTAAAACCACAATTGTCGTAGGAAGGGTCGTACTTTCTTGAACTACGATAAACAAATGATAATGAAATGTTGTGGAAAGGGCTGTACCATTTAGAACCACAATTGTCGTAGGAAGGGT
>NNCF01126639.1:1545217-1652854 GCA_002313205.1 Laupala kohalensis | reverse complement strand
TATGATTTGTCGAATCAATCTCATGGTAAACTACTTGCTTTCTTTCAATATTCTCCCTTTTTGTTGACTGTCTACATGAATTACAGAAGAATTCAATCTCCAACGCCTTGACACGTTTTTCAATAAATTTTATTAAGAGTTTTATGTCGTTTGAACCAGAAGGGAATTCCATGAATCAAGCCCTTCTGGTCCCCAAGTCTAAATTTTCTAAAAGAATAGTTTGCAATAATATATTTTCCAATCCTGAATCTAATTGTAACGTGTTTATCTCATTGATATGAGAAGAAGATTCTGAAATGAAAATTTTCATATCGTTTAAACCTTTAGATTTCAATGCAGACATTTTTATCATTTCAGAACAATGTTTCATAGCTAATTTATTAACCTCATGGTAATTATCAATAAGTTTTTTCCAGCACAAGTTAAAGTTACGGTCAGAAATGTCATATTTTTCCAACATTCTTAACGTATCTCCTCTCCAAGATGAAATTAAATAATGCATCTTTTGAACATCCGTTAAACCTCTGTTTTTTACAATTAAATCAGAAAATAAATTAAAAATCCTAGTCCAATTTNTTACATTGCCTAGCCAACAATATTCAAGTAAGAAATACTTCACAGTATAAAGAATGCGAATGAAAAATAAATGGTTCAATATGAATTATGAGCATAAAACAATAATATACGATACAATACGAATCCTTTCTCCTGGGCTTTTAAGAACCTAGAAAAGCAGCCATAATAAAAAACATTTGAAGATCGTAATTGACAGTACACCGGCAGTCGCGCTGCTACGCCGTAATTCAGAACTAGCGTTGAGACTGTAATTGTCGCCTCCGGTCACTGGAGCGCCCTGGCCGCGTACGTTTGAACTATGTGAGCTATTACACGCGTAGGCCCTTCTTCATATCACCTCCTCCGTCCAGAGACGTGAGGCTACTGAAGAATATTAATATATCTTCAAGGCGGGAGCTTCATTTTTGACGAACTGCGCACGCGCGTGTTGCACCTGTACGCAAAAGGTGTCCGTTCAGTCCAGGTGTACTTTCATCCGTTACCTGCAAGATCATTTTCGAAACAACACCCATTAGCCCAAGACTATCGACGCTTAGAATAAAGTGGAAGTTTTTCAACTACTCTATAATAAATGCCCATGCACCAACGGAGGAATCTGAGGAAAAAGAGAAAGACTCATTCTATTAAACTTCTGGAAAGGGCATTTGATGGATGCCCTGGCCATGACATTAAAATAATTGCCGGTGATCTAAATACTCAAGTGGGAACGGAACAGATATACAGACCAACAATAGGAATCCACAGCAAACATACAATAAGTAATAATAATGGATTGAGACTCATACTCTTTGCAGCATCTAGAAACATGATTGTAGGCTCATCAATGTTTCCACATAAAGACATACACAAAGGAACACGGATATCGACAGATAGAAACACAGTAAAGCAAATTGATCATGTGTTGATAGATGCACGACACAACTCAGACCTTCTGAACGTGAGGACTCTTAGAGGACTGAATATGGATTCAGATCACTTCTTGTTATGGGCGCGTGTGAGAGCTAGTATCTCCAATGCATCAAAAGAAAACCAAATCAAAATACCTAAATATAACATAACAGCCTTAGAATCATCTGAAATAAGAGAGCAGTATCAGGAGAGAATAACACAGGTCCTCAAGAATATTGAAGAGACCAACAATATCGACCATCAGTGGGAAGTGGTAACAAATACAGAGGAAACATCAGCAATTGAAACGTTGGGTACTGTAAGATCACCATGGTTTGATATTGAGTGTGAGATGGCAACAGAAGAAAAGAACAGGGCATATAGAAGGATGTTACAATCAAGGTGCACAAGAGGAACGATATAAATCTATAAAGAAAAACGGAGGATTGAAAAGAAAACCCATCAAAGAAGAAAGAGAGAGTGAATGAAGACCAATATTGAGGAAATGGAGTCTATGAGGAGTAAGAATGAGACAAAGAAATTCTATAGTAAGGTAAATGAGGCACGTGAACCCTTTTATGGCAAAACTAGTCGGATAAGAGATGAAGGAGGGGAAATTGTAAGTGAAGGGAAAGAGATATGCGACAGATGGCACCGACATTTTGATAAACTTCACAATTTCAGAACGGCATCAAGAGACTCAGTAGAGGTGCAAGAAGGAAATTAATCTTGTGAAAATACAGTTACACCAACCATAGAAGTAGTGAAAAGTTCCATGAAAAAATTGAAGAATAATAGAGCCACAGGAACAGATTATATACCAGCGGAATTGCAAAAGCACAGTGGTGGTGAATTGAAACGGACTTCCCTAAAAATAGTCGTCTCAATATGGGAGGAAGAAGAAATGCCACAACAATGGAAAGAGGGAATTATATGTCCTCTATACAAGAAAGGAGACCAACTAGAGTGCGAGAACTATGGAGGAATTACAATGCTAAACTTGGGATACAAAGTATTTTCCAATATACTGTTTGACCGTCTCCTCCCAATCGTTCAGAGAGAAATAGGGTCATACCAATGTGGATTCCTACCTGGAAAGTCAACTATAGACCAGATCTTCACCCTGAGGCATATTTTGGAGAAGACAATCGAATTCGGAATTGGCACGCTCCACCTCTTCATTGATTATAAAGCAGCATATAATAATATAGACAAAGAACAGTTGTATCATGCTCTGATAGAACTGGAAAGTTGGTAAGACTAGTGAGAATGACAATGAGTGAGACACGAAGCTGCATAAGAACTGGAGGAATGATGTCTGAAACATTAGATGTTCAAAATGGACTACGACAGGGAGACGCGCTGGGGTGTCTCCTTTTTAATGTCGTCCTGGAGAAGGTGAATGAGAGATGCAAACCTTCTGAGCAGAGGGACTATTTTCTATAAATCAGTGCAGATTCTCGCCTATGCTGATGATATAGATATAGCTGCAAGTAGTCGAAAAGCAATGGAGGAGACATTTGTTGCTCTAGAACAGACTGGCAGGAATATGGGGCTGAATATCAACCAACAGAAGACGAAATACATGGCTGCTGGGAAAGCGCATGGAAGTAATCTCAAAAAAATATGTTATTGTTTATTACATAAGTTTAAAAGAAAATACTAAATACGTAAAAAACTAGAGAAGATTTCCTGTAATCTATTTCTGTGCGTATCTATTGCCAAGTGAACAGTTTACCCGTCAGAACATGTTGAATCAGGTGTTGAAGGGGAATAGATTACCAATTAGAATGACTCCAGATAGAGGATAAATTCGACAGATGTCTGACAGAAAAGGGTATGTAATAAATTGGCCGGAATTTTTTCCTACTTTGTTTTGTAATAAATCATTTTTTAGGATTCTCAATTATTTTTTCGTTAAAAGAATAATATAAATTCAATACATTTTAACAGGTAAACAACAATAATAGTTTTTTTGTTAAACCTATAAGGCAATAGACAAAGTCAATACTCACATGAGTACAATACATGATCGTAAACGATTCTCCTAGCGAAAAGGACACAAAGGAATAAATTACAAGAAATGCTATTTTCTTCCTGTAATCAGATTTTTTAGTATTTTATGTCTTTCAAAATTCCTTAAGAAGAACAGGTCGAATTAGCAGAATTCAGAAGCAAAAACAACATTTCTTCGAAAAAGTTCCGAGAAAAAGCACCTAAAGACTGGACAAATGTTAACTTTGAAAATCTTACTCCATTTTTATGATTCATAACTACTAAAAATATTTTACCAGAACGTAATTTAAAAAAATTAAATATCAAAATTATCTTGGTTAAATAAATATGAAGACGAAACAATTTTCTTTATGTAATGCAACGTCCCAGTTAAGAAAAATGTTTTAATTCATTATTCTCTCGAAGATTACAATAATTTAAACATCATATATTTTGAATAATAAATAATAATAATAATAAATTTATTGTCAAAAAACAGTACAAACTGCGTATGACCACGTGGAGGAAAAAAAAATAATTTACTCTCCGCAAGCAAGCAAGGGACCATCCCATCAATTCCGATCAAAAGCCCTAAGGCAGAGGCGGATTCAAAAAAAAAATTTCAGCAAAAGTTCCTAGATAAGATAAAAAGTTTGCTGCGAGTAATAATACATATATTATGTCAATATGTTTGTAATTTAACGCAAATATGTTTGCAAATTTACATGTACAAGTTATTATCGAACTATAGATTATTCTGAGCATAGTGTTTAAAAATCATAAGAATTGAAATAACACTAAATTCACGATTTATTGTTACAATAAACATGCCCCTAGACAGCCTAGAGAACCTGTATGATAAATCCGCCTCTACCAGAAGGAAAAACGGAGAAAAACACGGGCCAGGATGGGGCTACAGAATTTATGTACACAACCGTGCCAAAGTTGAGTACACATAAAACTAAATTAATATGAGCCAAACAACAACACAATCATGCAAGAAAATAGTTTTTGAAATTGTTATAAGTTATTTAATAAGTGCTACACCAATGGCGTGATAAAGTACAAG
This sequence comes from Laupala kohalensis, assembly GCA_002313205.1. Classification (NCBI taxonomy): domain Eukaryota; kingdom Metazoa; phylum Arthropoda; class Insecta; order Orthoptera; family Trigonidiidae; genus Laupala; species Laupala kohalensis. Next base: position 1,648,326 of record NNCF01126639.1, on the reverse strand, counting down.
ACGAATTTATCTTTTATTAAAATCAATAAATTCTTTTACATTGTAGAAGCACTGATGCAGGAGCAGTTTTTAACCGCGGATTTGAACAGATTCAATTTCATAATGTCTTTTATATTCTTGGGCAGGGAATTATGTAGAACGATTCCCGAATGATAATGTCCTTTTTGGCAAAGAGTGGTTGACACTCTAGGGCGATGAATATTACTACTATTGCGAGTATAGTGTTCGTGAACGAGACTGTTTCGTATAAAGAAAGGGTGGCACTTCAGTAATTCGGTCTTAACAAACACGACCGTTTCATAAATAAAAAAGCAGGGAAGTGTTAAATATTTAATTCCTTGATTAAATGTTTACAAGAGTTTCGATGGCGAGATTTACAAATTATCCGAACTATCCTCTTCTGAATTCTGAAAGTTTGAATACTCTGACCGGAATTACCCCAGAAGGTAATGCCGTAACGTAAATGGGAGTAAACGTTTGCAAAATATACGCAACGGGAAATACGTGGACTAACTACGTTAACTAAGATTCGGAATGCGTAACACAGATTGCTTAATTGGGAATGAATATTGTCAATGTGACAATTCCATTTGAGGATGTCTTGAATATGGAGACCTAAGAATATTGTATTCGTAATAGTTTTTAATTGTGTTCCGTTTAAAGAAAGAGAAACCTGGGGTAAAGATTTTGTGATACTATTGTGAAATGACATAGACACTGTTTTGTCAGTGTTTACAATGAGACGATTTGCATGGAACCAAGTCGAAAGGTTAGACAAAACTTTTTGAGCATTGGCGTGTTTACATAGTAAATTAGTGTCATCAGCAAAAAGAACCATTTTGCAATCTGATGTGGATGATGACATGTCGTTCACATACAATAAAAAGAGTATAGGGCCGAGAATTGATCCTTGGGGTACTCCGCAAGTAAGTGGCTTTGTTTCTGAAAGACAATGCTCAAGTATTTTATTTTTAGTATAGGATATTTCTACCTGTTGATATCTATCTTTTAAATAAGAAGTTTGCCATTGACGTGGAAGTCCAGGAATGCCTTAGCAATGCAATTTGGAAAGGAGAATTTCGTGATCGATGACATCGAATGCTTTGGATAAGTCAAGAAAAACACCCTGAGGATTTTCTCCACTGTCTAGAGATGTGGTAACATCGTTTAAGAAGGAAAATATGGCGCTTGTAGTGGAAAAGGATTTCCTAAAACCGTGTTGATCGTCAGAGAGAATGTTATTTTTTGATAAAATATCTAGAAGATGCTTATAGAATACTTTTTCTAGGATTTTTGAGAAGCTGGGTTGTAGAGATATTGGTCGATAATTTCCAATATTAAGTTTGTTTCCTTTCTTGTGTAAAGGTTTCACTTTAGCTCTCTTAAATATGATGGGAAACACCCCTTTCGATAAAGAACTATTAAAAATATTTACGAGTGGATTTAATATAGCGTGGGACGAAGATTTAACAATAAACTCAGGTATATCATCTATGCCTCGTGAAAATTTGTTTTTTAAGGAGCTGATGATTCCCATGACTTCACTGGCGTTAGTTTCGGATGTGAACATAGAATTGGGTATGTGGGTGGATATAATTGGTGGACATTGATTTGGATATATTGAGTTCGTTATTTTACCAACTTCTGAGAAGTAAGAGTTAATCAAACTTGCGATGTCCTGAGGATTTGATACGATTTTGCCATCGTTTAGTAAAGAAACATTTTCTTCGCGATTTATGAAGTTGACGTGTAATTGTTAACAATATTCCACATGGCTTTCATCCGGTTGTTCGATTTTAGTATATGCCTGTCGTTTTCCATAACTTTAGCTGCATAGACTACTTTTCGGAGAATAGTCTTATATTTACGAAAATAATTATGGAATTCGGGTGGCTGGTTATAGCGTTTTGAAAGATAATATAAACGGCGTTTGTTTTTTGAAGAAATTCTTATCCCTAGGGTGATCCATCTATTGTATTTTTTTGTGTTAATTAACTTGCGTTTTATGGGAAAACTAGAGTTGTAATGTTTTAGGAATATTGAGATAAATACATTGAATTTGTCGTCGGTGTTTTGGCAATTGTAAACATCTTTCCATGTTTCTTCACGCAAATAATTTATGAATATGGATTTATTTATGTCATTAAACTCTCTTGTAAATTTGTAAAGGATTTTAAGCGGTTTTAGTTTATTATTAATAGTCAATACTTGAGCAAGGTGATCACTGTATCCGGCGATAAACACTTCAGAGAGATACGAGATTCCATTGTTGACTATAATTTGATCTAGCAATGTTTGAGATGAGCCGGAGAGGCGAGTGGGGTCGTTTATCGTAGTAATAAGGTTGAAGGAGTCGATAAGATTCTTGAATCGATTAACTGGTGAATGTGCAGAGTCGGATGTACTCAAGAAATCGATATTGAAATCACCACATATAGCGATAGATTTAGTAGATTTATATGCGATATGTTCTAAAACATTTTCGAAGTTCCGAAAAAATATGTCAAGAGCTGATTGAGGAGGTCTATAAATACACAAAACAACAATACAGGTGTCGGTCAGTTGAACTGCAGAAATTTCGATCACACTATCTACGCAGAAGTTCTTTTAGCCTGTCAGTGGAGAAGATAAAATATCATTACGAACGTAGATACACGTACCTCCGTGGGGATTTTTGCCTTTAAAATTTTGCCGACAGTAAGAACTTGCTAAATAATAATTAGAAATAGCAGTATCGTTGATGTTGTTAGTCGAAAGCCAATGCTCTGTGAGGCATAGCAAATCAAATCGACTTTCGTGTACCAGAATTTCAATGTCTGTCAATTTGTTTGAAAGGGATTGGACATTATGATAAAATATAATTATTTTATTTTCGCAAAGAGTTTGTGATTCACGAGAAATGGAATCGACTGAATAAAATAAAAGTTTAACAAAACTGGCAGAAAAACTAAAAGTTAAAAGAACTAATATTGGGCTACAAGAAGATGTAAACATCTACAGATAAAAGGGTTAGAATATGAGTTAAATGTTTTTAAAAACCTTAAGAGGGCGTAAAATTGTGGAAGTCAAATATAATGAATTTAGTAACAAAGAAAACCGCTGTGGTGGTCTCTGAATATTCGTATTTGTTAAATATAAAGCCTTTGCTAAAGCAGCACTTATGACACGATCAACTCATTTATATGAAAATAAGTTTTCATGCAGAATTACCAAGCATTATTAAAATTTTTGCCCCCTGCCAGAGTAAATATCTCTCGCGCATTTTCAAATATTGCTTTAGGTTATGCTGGACCATTCTCCATGAAGGACAGCATTCTTTGTTCAAAGAGTGCATTCAAATGCCACGTAGCAATTTCTGTCTGCCCCTTACCACTAAAATGGTTCACTTTGAGATAGTAACTCTTACCACCGCAGATTTCTTACAGACATTCACTAGATTTATAGCTAGTCGAGGATGTCCTGAAGTAATATATTGTGACAACCTGACTGCCGTCCATGGAAGTCAGAATTACATGAAAGACTTGGAATCTTTTCTTTTGAATGAACTGACTCAGGATGACATCCAGAACTTTCTTTCCATAAGAAATGTTACATGGAAGTTTCACATCCCCAGAGCTCCTTTCAGAAATGCACTTGCAGAGTGCAATGTAAAGGCTTTGAAATACTACCTTCGTAGGAACTTAGATAGCCAAATCATTAATATTATGCACTTCATCATAAATATCACATCAGCAGAAGCATTCTTGAACTCGAGACCCTTGTGTGTAAATTCTGCAGATCCAAATAACATAAATGTTTTAACCCCCTATCACTTATACAGGATTTGGGTTATGCCATTATGCCTTTGAGAGTAATTTCTATCATCCTCTAGACAATTCACCTCACTTTCAATCACTTAACAAAATCCTCCACATTGTTTCAAACAAGTGAAAAGAAATAACATTATCTATTGTTGCTTCATCAGCGAATAAAATGGAAGGTGCCAGAAACACCTCTACAAATTGGTGATCTACGCCGCTAAGACGTAATAGAACAAAACTTGTCGATTAATAGATATTGCAGTGCCCAAAGATATGAACATCTCACAAAAAAAGGTTAAAAAATAATAAAATACACAGAATTAAAAATAGAAATTCAGAGAATGTAGAAAACAAAAACAGACATCATACCAGTAGTCATAGGCGCATTAGGAACTATCAATAAAGCAATATATACAGAAAATACCAGGAAATCTAACTCTAAATGAAATTCAAAAAACAGCACTGTTGGGAACTGCCCATATCCTGAGAAAAGTATTGTAGCTGCTATACGGATTATATCTAACCCTAGGAGTATGGTTCATTCCCGGTTGGAAGAAAGATACCAGCATTAGCTGAGATAAAAATACTTAATAATAATAACAATAATAATAAATCGACGTTTTGAGCAAGAGGAAGGGTGTGTCATTCAAAATAAGAACATATCAGTCACGCAGTCACAGGATTTCCAGTTCTAGGACAAACTGAGTATACCAACAGACACAATAAAGTGGCTAGCTCCATCCATTGGGTAATACTTAAAGATACTGTTGTCCCGATGTGAGATAACTGGTATGATCATCTACCTGAAAAAATAGGATACATTACTATAAGCCAGTGATAACGGATCGTGAGATAACAGCAAACAAGCCAGAAACAATTAATTACAATCAAATCTACAGGAATTGTCTAATTATTGCTGTTGTTGTGATGTTAAGGTGATGTTGTCAACATCTCCATCAAAGAATTTGAGAAAAGGGGCAAATGTAAAGATTTGGAAATAGAGATAGCTCGTATGTACAGTACTAAGACGCAAATCATCCCTATTGTTATTGGCGCTTTGGAAATTATGAAGAGAGGATACAAAAATAACTATAAAGTCTACTTCCTGCTCATATTAGTCCGCATCAAAACAAAAAAATTGCTCTTTCTGGAACAGCCCACATACTTATAAAAGTCCTCTCCTTATGAAACAATTCCTAAGAGTTCAGGTCGAGCTCCAGATGACATTACTACCAGCAAAAACATAAACACATTATTTTATTTATTTCATGTCTTTTTGCGAAATTTAGGTCATTTGGCCCCGAAAATCTCCCCTAGTTCGGTCGAGTACGGTTTGAACCCACGCTCTTCCGGTCAGCCGCATCGATCATCGCTATCGGTTAGTTCTAGATAAGGAATGTTGGGTAAAATTATAAGCACTTTTATACTTCTAGAATGACCTCAATTTTATTAAAGTTGAAAGAACTGCCTCAAAGACACGTGGAAAAATAAATTGTACCAAAATATGATCAAATTTTGCCCATGGTGCTGAATTTTATTCCAGCACTAAGTAATTTGTTAGTGGATACTCTCTCAGTGAGAATATGTGTATGAGTAACGAATACAGCATGTGAGATAAAACATAGGATGTTTAACGATAGTCTTAGTTATACCTTAATACTGAAACTTACGGCAAGAGTATCAGATAGTGAAAATCCAAAGTAGTATAATAGCTGACAATTCAACGTTTAGAATTAGTGACAGATAAGGCAGGTTGACTATTTGTCAAATTAAAGAAAATTGCAGCAACTAAAACATTTTTATGCACGCGAACATTGGCAACAATATAGTGAAAAAATAATATTTGTAATAGAATTTTTTTTTCAGTTTTCTAGTAATGTCTAGTAATGAGAAGTTTGTTTTAACTTTAGTATCAACGTGAATACACGAAAAACAAATAATTCAGTCAGGATATTCTTAACCAATCCAGGAGAAGGTTTTTGAATTATTTACAAGAAATAAAACGAAGAAAATACATGCCACTAAAACATGTTCCGAAAGCTGAGACAGACTTTTTAAATTTGAAATTAACCAAACTTGTCGTTGATACGTGTCTATGAATGTTGACATCGAATATTCAGTTGCAGTGAACCAAATTAAGAAATTAAGGTTTTTGCAGTAATATATTACTTTGTTATGTCATTGTTCAATAAGGACTTATAAAGTGTACTGTTTTGTTAACATTTATTTTTACTTTCTGGATGTTTTCTGGACTTCATTTCTTTGCCGCTCACAATTATACAAGACGAACTTCATGACACTTTTACTCTCTCAAGACAAAGCAAAATCTTATTTTGTGTTGAGTTCACTTTGCGAGTTAAAATGTCGAAATCTTTTTCGTCGTCATCCTTTTCCATGAAGTGGTGTCGAAGTGTAAAGTGTCACAATGACAAGGAAATAGTGTACGGAACGTCGCCACGATATTTTAAATTTTGTGCATCGCATGTCCTGGCAGGGATGTAATACAATCAATTATAATGCATTACGTATATAATCAGTGGAGAACATTTCTTTTAGCACGTAGCGAGGTGTCAAGACGACTATCACGCTTCGTTAGCAAACAACAGCTTGGCCCTGAGATAAGTGAAGTGAGTTACAAAAGATTACAAGTAATCATGACGTATTCAGGAAGCTCTCTTCGAAATACGCAGTTCGCGATGCTACAGGTATCGTAATTTCAGTATAACGAGTGAAACAAGCAGAGATAACAACAAATTAATCACGCGTATATGTAACGCACTGGATTCGGCCACATAGAGGTGACACTTTGCTCAATGGGGGCCTACAACCTCCCAACCTGTGACTCGTTTAGCCCTTCGTCCAATTGTTATGATAATTTCTTTACATAACAATTTCTATATTCAAGAAATTAACAACTTTTTGGTAGGTACAGTATTTTCCTGTCTGGAGAGCATTGCATTCACGTATTTTATTACGAGAATTAGGCAGTTATCCACATTGTAATAATCAAGTGACAAAATGCATAATAGTACGAGTCAATTTTAAAAAATACTTATTTCTTAAATTATTGCTATCCCTTTCTGGAACTGATTTTTGTTTTCGAAATCCAAAATTACCCTATCAAAATCCAAAATTACTTCCATATCTAAATAATCGATCAGGAGATGTATCGCATACAAAAAAGGATTACTTACAGTTAGTAAAACACCCGCAATTTTTCCAAAGTATCCAAAAAGGGGAAATTTTCAATAATTTTAGAAGAATTTGAAAAGTTTTACGTGTCAATTTGGACGTAAGGCAACGATTACAAAAAAACGCAAATAGATGTAGGTACGTATAGAAAACGTTTGGTTGAGCATTCAAATTCCTGTTGCTAGATTTTTTATTTATTTTAGTAACTGGATTTCTTTTCAAAATACATTTTTAGTCCATTTCTTAATAGCCGAAGAGGTGTATCGCATACAAGAAAGGACGACATACGAAAAAAAATTTGACACGAACATATATTGTAATTTTGACACGATATGGTGTTTCAATTCTTTTAATCATTCCTTGTTTACTAACTAGGAGTAAAGAAGTCTGTTGTCATTATTAGTGTTCAGACTTTCTATGATTCACTTGAATAATAATCCCCCATTACCCCCATTATGACCCTTGGCCTATCGACTTATTTCTTCATATAGCTGTTTGTATATGAAAGAACTTACAACCACCTAGCTGGTTCTTCTTTTCCCACTTTGATATCATTGGCTAAAAGAGCATCAAGGGCAATTGCAAATCGTACTTTTAAAGTTGCGTCTCGGCCGTGTGACGCCACAGCTTAACACGAACTGGGTTATTCTTTTTTAAGATTTTTATACATTGATGCAATAAAATAAATTATTGAGATATACTAATTCAAAACCGGGAAAAATAGATTATTAAAACGTATTAAGTATATTAGTCCTCCTTGAAATAGTCGCGTGGCAGATGAACCGGACGACGAGTTTCTGTCGTATTTACTCGTTAAAACTGTTTTTTAATAAACGCTGATCAGAATCAAATCTTGAATATACAGAATAACTTTTTTCCACCAACTTTCCGGCGGACTGTAAGTGGCAGACTACAAAGTAACGATTGTTTCTTGCTAGTCTACTTTTACATACCTCCAGTTGTAATCAAAAATTTATAGTTATTTTATATTGCAAAAAAACAGTAGTAGATTTTTTTTAAACAGTTAGCTTCTCAAATCTCTTTCTCTACGGACGCAATTTTAGTCTATCTCCCTGCTGAATATATAGTCGTTGTTTCGCGACCTTCTTCCAACAGGAGCTTGGTATCAGTCATAGAAGCGGCATTGACGGGTAACATGAGACTAGGCTTGTTCTTCTCTGAAATATCTATCGGATTTCAACGGGTTTTTCCTAGTCACATCACTCACCCACAGGTGGAGGTAAGAACGATTAATGGAGGAAGTCATATCAAATATGTGAGGAATATAGGTATGTATCCAAACATTCGATATGGTTGTCGATGACTAGATTCAATGGAGGAGGCAAGATTCAGTCGGGTAATGTAAAGAAAGAAATCTGGAGAGCGTCCAAATAAAAATTACGCGATAGAGTATAGTAAAATATGACAGCGGTAAAAATAATATAAATATGCTTACATTTACCATAATTCACATGAAAGCATGGTTCAAACCGCTAAGAAAAATTGCGAGTCATTGCCATTAACAAATGAACATTGAAAAATCGAATTTGTTCCTGTTTTTTTTTTTAATATCATAGTTGATGTTATTTGAATTATCAATACTCTTTTGTTTGTCAAAAATTCTTTTACAATTTTGCAATTTTTGTACCGGCCTACGTTTTCAATTTCATATTTCAAGCAAGAAGAATTGAAAATCAGTAAACTGTTGCGTTATAGTCATATTTACCCAGTTAATTGCTAGAACTAATGCACGATGAGAGTTGGAAGATAAAGAAAATAGTGTTAAGCCAGTGTAATGAATGGTACAAACGCAATAAATCAGAAACAGCCGTCAATAATACAACAGCTATAGTATTTGGAAAAATAAATGTGGGCAAAAGAAAACCATAATTAAAATGAAATGGAGGAATGATACAATTAATGAAGAACATATGTACTTGGGGTTATCATAGATTTGGGAATGAAATTTGCAGGACACATGACATACATTGAATAGAAGACCAAGAAAATATATTACTCCATGATACGTGAAAGAATAAATAAATTTAACATTAAAAGAAGACATTTATTACAACTTTACAAAAGAGATAGAATTCCAATGATTACGTACGGGTGTGAAACATGGAGTGCAGTACTGAGACATTACTCAGAGAGAAAAAAACTGGAGAGAATACAAATATTGTGTCGCCTCAGTGTCTGCGGAGCGTTCTGCACATCAGCAGACGCGCTAGATATGGTGTTTTACCTTTGGATTCATACACCCAGAAAATAATACTGCGAACACTAATGTGACGGGAAAGGAAAATAACAACAAATGGGCCAGAAATAAAGGTGGAAGAGAACGGATGGAAGAAAAGGTTGAGGGAGGAATAGATCATGGCATGACAGGTGAGATGGAAGGAATCGAAAAATGGAAGACAGCTATGTAATTTTATACATGATATTGCATTATTGGAGAAGCATAGAAAATGGTTTCGACCAAGCCAAGCAAAGGCAGAGTTCATGACAGGGCATGGGGATATGAAAACATATCTCAAGAGATTTGCTGGTAGTCATGTGTGTGCGTGTGATAGGGGAAGGAGACGAGAGAATTTTGGAGTTGCCCGATTTTTGGGGGCAGAAGGATCTCAATACATAGCTCACTTGAAGACAGAAGACTTGCTTCTGGAAATAGGAAGTAGTTTAATAAACACCAAAACAATATATAGACATTTCAAAGAGTATATAACAAAGATATGGGAAATAGAACATGGATTGAAAGGATTTTAAAGATGAAGACAGCAAGATAGTAAGTACATACACCACAGAACATGGTCTCGTTAAGAAGAAAATTTTTATTTAGAATAATGCCGAAAGATGTAGACGCGACTAGAAATAAATAAATGAAAAATATGTTAGAACTAATAAAATAGAACATTTTTTAGCAGATGAAAAGCCTGTCTTAGTTATCCAAATGTCAGGATTAGTATATCTACGCCCTCTAAATAAGATTCGTATTTCTTCATAAGATCAACGGTGTGACGTAAGAAGTTCTGTTTGAACAATTTATGTGCATATTATAATCATTAAACATTTGTATGTTAATGAAGAAAATCTTCGAGTCAACACAATAGTTCTCGCACACGCCAATCATTGCATAAGTTTTAGATGTAGCACTCCTGGGCTTAATTAGAATAGATCTCACTATATATCAATACTATTTAGGTACAATTACAATTATTTTTTATACAAGACTTCTATAATTGGAAAGTAAACAGATACAGAAGTAAACAAACTTATCACGTAATGGCATAATATTTTATTTTTTTATTATGTATAATTTTCTCCACAAATTATAATTGAAATAACAAAATTAATAAACCGTTTTCTTTACGCAATAAAAATTAGTTTATAATAAACATGAGAATGAGCTAACCAATCTCGCCCCTGTGCTAGGAGGGACACTAGTTACAGTTGTAGTCAGCTAACATTACTTTGAAGAAATGTGATCCAGGAACAAACAAACATGAACGTAAAGCGAGATTCTTGTAAAGTAGTATCAGTACATTAGTAAATTGTCGAAGTATTAAGCAGAGTGTCACTATTTTTCGGATGAAAATTATTAATTAATACATTTATTGCCAGTGGTTTGTTATTGGTTTTGTACATAGCCAACGTAAAATGTCTCCATCATCACCTGTTGGTTGTGAAAAAATACAGAGCAAAGAGAATATATAGAGTGAAGAGAACATTGTTTTGTTTCCGCTTTCCACTTCGTTCCCGCTTATGTGCACCAAGGACATGGTGAGGAGGGAGTGACGTCATCCGTGACGCCGATGCTGCTACTGCTGCTGTAAGCGGCAGGTAGAAGAAGCACCGGAAACACGCTCCACCGCTTGGCTTCATGGTGAGACGGATTCACACAGCGGTCAATGTAGGAGAGATTCAGCAAGACGAAGTAAAATTTGATTGATTCCCTTGAACAGATATCTTTATTCTTTGTTAAGTTAAATCGGTGAATCGATTACATATTTTGAATTATACGCAACAGATTTTTCCTTCCAATACTGAAATCAAGCGGCAGATCATTAAAGTGGCATCGTATGGAGGTAATTTGTTTATAAAATACACCATATAAAAATAAGGAATGTACGAATTCGTAAAGGCATATGGGAAATTTTGTGTAGGTATGCGATAAAGCAACGATGACCAATAAGGAATTCGCAATACCTGGACCCCGAAGATGTTAAAATTTAAAACAAAAATGATTTGACAGGGATGATATCCCAGTAACGACAGATCACCTACCTCCCTGCGGTTAGGGACGTGAAATGCCTGGTGGTTAAATGGCGTTGTCGATTTTATGGACCAAAAAAATACCTAAGAGAAGGATGAATAGAAAGACAACAAGAAAAGATAAGAAAGTATTCTGAAGAAGACATGACTTCTGAGGATTTCTGAAAAATTCTGAGGAAGACATACAGGAAAAGAACATGATTACTTAAGCATGAAAGATGGAATAAACGCAAAGACAGACACCCGCTTGACGTAAACGTGGCAAAAAATACAATAAATGAAAGAAATAAGGGAACGTTAGAAATCCATAACAGATGGCGACGTCTCACTGGATGCACGGTCCATAGCTCTGAATATGTGACTAAGTCTGAATATATTAGGTGAATTGTTAGGTGGGTACTACAACGTGTGTAAACTACGTATAAACATCATGTATCACATGAAACGGGAGCAACTTAGATTTTTTATGCGGTTTCATTTAATTGATCGTCATTGCGTCATTGTTGAAACACGCGTGCAAAATAATTTCATCGAATTTTATGACTGAAAGTAAACACTCACTCAAATTTTATGCCTTTGAGATATTTTTTTGTGATTTCTCGCTGTCAGGTTTATTATTTTATCACTACTTGACCAACAATTTCTCACTTTTTCATACATCGTCTCGCAAATTCAAAATTTCTCTTTAAAGTAAATTTCCCAAAAATCCAAACTTTTTGATCGTGATCTTTCTGTGTCAGGAAAGTTTTAAAAAACATATAAGCACTGTTATGGGTCTCAGATCGAAAATTCAATGACCCAAGAATAAGATTTACAGTGTCACTGCATATTTTTTCCACCGTAGGAACTCAGGAACCAAAAAAATATGACAAGAGTCAAATTCTACGGAACACGTAGGGAAACTATACATACGTATGTATTTTACGTGCATGTACGCAAATAGATTCATCACTTCCGCATTTCCGGGTAAGAAAATTAGCTGGGTGAATCGGTTAGAAGCTTCGCTCCCAACCGTAAAATAAGAGTTTCGTTTTTGGAAGACAATAATTTAGATTTAATTTTTCGCGGAAACAAACATAGTTCTATTCCATTACGCTGTGAATCACTTTTAAAACCAAGAATCATGTTACATCAACATTACACAAACTTAAAAAATGTCTTATCGCATATCAATGATTGCGAAATCTGAAGTGACAATATTTCTTGTTTTCAAGTGATTGAACTGTATCTGGAATCGTTATCTTATACAGTCTACAAGGTGTTTAATGAAAAATCGAGATAACACATTCGCGAAGAGCCGTACAAAGGTAATTCGTTTTGGGCGTAGATTCATACCGTTTTCCTGAACATAGGGAAATCAAATGTCGAACTGCAAAGAAACTAACCGCGTTATTTATACTAGACGTTTGAGATTCCATGCTGCAGTCTTCTTCGAAAGTTTCTACAGTGGAGGTTCAATCTGTAGTGCAACCTCTAGTAAGATAAAACATAAAACACATAGGTGAAAGATAATGATACCTTTAAAATACAGAATTAAAGTTGTGGCACTTCTTTTCGTAATCGGTTAAGTATGCTGGAGAAATTGTGATACTCACAAAAGCGTTTCATTTTAGAAATGAAAATAATGATTTCGTAATGAATAATCATCACAATCGAAATACATCGGTTCTTTTGAGAACAGAGGTGAATTACTTTAATATAATTTAGGAACATGAATACTACAATTACAATCCATCGCATGGGAATGTGAAAAAATCAAAATTATTTTGGTAACTGAATGAAACTGTCAGAACCGGTTCGTACAGAGTTCAATGATTACTTTCATTTAGTAAAGTCATTTGAAATTTTTGTTATTCACTGTTTAAGTATCGTATTTTCTTATTTTAAATCAGTGTTATTATATGAGCAGTTGCAGGTCAAGGGTAGTATGAACTGTCCTGAAAAACGTTTTCTTTTATATATTTGGAAAAACTATATTTTCAAAACTACGTTCAATTTAACTTCAAAATAGTTTTATCATCTTTTATATGTAGAAAATGTTTTCATCCTTTTCAACCCTCAGATGTGATATGCGATTTTTACACCCATTTTCCTTTTATCACTAAGGTATCTCCACATTTGTTTCATCTCACAAATACGAAGTTTTCGTTTGTTCGATATTCAACCTTTTGACTTCTTTTTCGATAAATCCAAAAATGCCCGTAAGTTTCTGATCGGATGCTTCTATTTGAGGGAGGGGGGGTTAAAAACGAATTGCTATTTATTTGAAAACCTAGATATCAAAAACCATGCCCCTTTTTTCATTTTTGATTCATAACCTTATCCACTTTGTATTTAGTAGTTAGAAAAAATTACTTAGGGTATTGATGGGTTCGAATCGAAAACTTAATAAAATTAAAAGTACGAGATTCAGTGCATTTCTTAATCAGTTATTGTTTATAATATCCCACCATAAAAAAAGCCGAACCAGACTTATTCTGTTTGTAGGGGAACTTCTTGTAATAAAACTGTGTTAGCGTATTTACTTCACAAGTGTATGGTTTCCAACAAAATTAAACCAACATTATTTCTCTCAAAAAGAAGATACGACTGGGTTATAATTGAAGTCGATGCGAGCACTCCTGTGACTGGTTTACAATCTCCTGAATTTTTTAAATGAAAAATAAATAAATTTCCTTGTAATTTCTAATTCAATTGATATAAAAAACTATCAATTTTGTCTCAAATTTAATAAAGAAAAGAAAAGTACGAATATTGCCTTTCCTCCCGAAGTTTTTCAATGTAATCCGTATAATTAATTATTCGAATTTTATTACACCATAATTCGAATAATATTGTAATAATAACTATTTTGTATTAACTGAAAAGATAATATTATTCAATCGTTATAATATACATCATACAACGAAAAATAATATACATCATACAACAGATAAGACTAAATCATTAAAAAAACAAAGTGTCTCCATCAAACCACAGTAAACATTGAAAATTCATAATATGACCCTAGTCCGGACGTTATGTAAAATAAGTTTTAAAACGCTGTGTATTGTAAAATCTTTATATACAGGATAAATATTAAGTACGGGGACAAAGTTCAGAGGACGATTCCTGACAGGAAAAGAACCAAAGAGGTCTGTCTATATTATCACGTACATGCTATTAATTTACTATCATTTAAATAATGTATTACCTGCGTAGATGCCATTGATGAACAACGCTATTCTCTGTTAGGTTGTGTCATCTACATCGGGGCAGAAAGGTCCGATATTTTTTCCACAAGATAGAAAAAGAAAACCAATGCTTGCTTATGGGTAGTTATATGGGCGAAAATAAAATAATTATATTTCATCATAATGTCCAATCCCTTTCAAACAAATTGACAGACATTGAAATTCTGGTACATGAAAATCGATTCGATTTGCTATGCCTCACAGAGCATTGGCTTTCAACTAACAACATCAACGATACTGCTATTTCTAATTATTATTTAGCAAGTTCTTACTGTCGGCAAAATTTTAAAGGCAAAAATCCCCACGGAGGTACGTGTATCTACGTTCGTAATGATATTTTATCTTCTCCACTGACAGGCTACGAGAACTTCTGCGTAGATAGTGTGTTCGAAATTTCTGCAGTTGAACTGACCGACACCGGTATTGTAGTTTTGTGTATTTATAGATCTCCTCAATCAGATCTTGACATATTTTTTCGGAACTTCGAAATTTTTAGAGAACATATCGCTCATAAATCTATTAAATCTATCGTTATATGTGGTGATTTTAAAATCGATTTCTTGAGTACATCCGACTCTGCACATTCACCAGTTAATCGATTCAAGAATCTTATCGCCTCCTTCAACCTTATTACTACGATAAACGACCCCACTCGCCTATCCGTCTCATCTCAAACATTGCTATATCAAATTATAGTCAACAATGGAATCTTGTATCTCTCTGAAGTGTTTATCGCCGGATACAGTGATCACCTTGCTCAAGTATTGACTATTAATAATAAACTAAAACCGCTTAAAATCCTTTACAAATTTACAAGAGAGTTTAATGACATAAATAAATCCATATTCATAAATTATTTGCGTGAAGAAACATGGAAAGATGTTTACAATTGCCAAAACACCGACGACAAATTCAATGTATTTATCTCAATATTCCTAAAACATTACAACTCTAGTTTTCCCATAAAACGCAAGTTAATTAACACAAAAAAATACAATAGATGGATCACCCTAGGGATAAGAATTTCTTCAAAAAACAAACGCCGTTTATATTATCTTTCAAAACGCTATAACCAGCCACCCGAATTCCATAATTATTTTCGTAAATATAAGACTATTCTCCGAAAAGTAGTCTATGCAGCTAAAGTTATGGAAAACGACAGGCATATACTAAAATCGAACAACCGGATGAAAGCCATGTGGAATATTGTTAACAATTACACGTCAACTTCTGAAAATCGCGAAGAAAATGTTTCTTTACTAAACGATGGCAAGATCGTGTCAAATCCTCAGGACATCGCAAGTTTGTTTAATTCTCACTTCTCAGAAGTTGGTAAAATAACGAACTCAATATATCCAAATCAATGTCCTCCAATTATTACCACCCATATACCCAATTCTATGTTCACTTCCGAAACTAACGCCAGTGAAGTCATAGGAATAATCAGCTCCTTTTAAAAAAATCTTCACGAGGCATAGATGATATACCTGAGTTTATTGTTAAATCTCGTCCCACGCTATATTAAATCTACTCAAATATTTTTAATAGTTCTTTATCAGAAGGGGTGTTTCCCAATATATTTAAGAGAGCTAAAGTGAAACCTTTACACAAGAAAGGAAACAATCTTAATATTGGAAATTATCGACCAATATCTCTACTACCCACTTTCTCAAAAATCCTAGAAAAATTGTTCTATAAGCGTCTTCTAGATTTTTTATCAAAATATAACATTCTCTCTGACGATCAACACGGTTTTAGGAAATCCTTTTCCACTACAAGCGCCATATTTTCCTTCTTAAACGATGTTACCACATCTCTAGACCGTGGAGAAAATCCTCAGGGTGTTTTTCTTGACTTATCCAAAGCATTCGATGTCATCGATCACGGAATTCTCCTTTCCAAATTGCATTCTTTAGGCATTCGTGGACTTCCACATCAATGGCTAACTTCTTATTTAAAAGATAGATATCAACAGGTAGAAATATCCTATACTAAAAATAAAATACTTGAGCGTTGTCTTTCAGAAACAAAGCCACTTACTTGCGGAGTACCCCAAGGATCAATTCTCGGCCCTATACTCTTTTTATTGTATGTGAACGACATGTCATCATCCACATCAGATTGCAAAATGGTTCTTTTTGCTGATGACACTAATTTACTATGTAAACACGCCAATGCTCAAAAAGTTTTGTCTAACCTTTCGACTTGGTTCCATGCAAATCGTCTCATTGTAAACACTGACAAAACAGTGTCTATGTCATTTCACAATAGTATCACAAAATCTTTACCCCAGGTTTCTCTTTCTTTAAACGGAACACAATTAAAAACTGTTACAAATACAAAATTCTTAGGTCTCCATATTCAAGACAACCTCAAATGGAATTGTCACATTGACAATCTTAATTCCCAATTAAGCAAATTGTGTTACGCATTCCGAATCTTAGTTAACGCAGTTAGTCCACGTATTTCCCGTTGCGTATATTTTGCAAACGTTTACTCCCATTTACGTTACGGCATTACCTTCTGGGGTAATTCCGGTCAGAGTATTCAAACTTTCAGAATTCAGAAGAGGATAGTTCGGATAATTTGTAAATCTCACCCCCGAAACTCTTGTAAACCTTTATTCAAGGAATTAAATATCTTAACACTTCCCTGCATTTATATTTATGAAACGGTCGTGTTTGTTAAGACCGAATTACTGAAGCACCACCCTTGCTTTATACGAAACAGTCTCGTTCACGCACACTATACACGCAATAGTAGTAATATTCATCGCCCTAGAGTGTCAACCACTCTTTGCCAAAAGGGACCATACCACTCGGGAATCGTTCTATATAATTCCCTGCCCAAGAATATAAAAGATATTATGAAATTGAATATCTTCAAATCTGTGGTTAAAAACTACCTCCTGCTCCAGTGCTTCAACACTGTAAAGGAATTTATTGATTTTAACAAAAGTTAAATTCATCTTGTGCTTCATCACGCTATTACTGTAGCACTTATTACACAACTTATAACAATTTCAAAAACTATTTTCTTGCATGATTGTGTTGTCTTATGGCTCATATTAATTTAGTTTTATGTGTACTCAACATTGGCACGTTTGTGTACATAAATTCTGTAGCCCCATCCTGGCCCGGGTTTTTCTCCGGTTTTCCTTCGGGTAGAGGCGGATTTATCATACAGGTTCTCTAGGCTTTGTCTAGGGGCGTGTCTATTGTAACAATAAATCATGAATTTAGTGTTATTTCAATTATTATGATTTTTAAGCACTATATTCAGAATAATCTATAGTTCGATAATAACTTACATGTAATTTTTTGCTTAAAATTACAAACATATTGACATTCTATTAGTATTATAACTCGCAGCTAACTTTTTATCTTATCTAGGAATTTTTGCTGAATTTTTTGAATCCGCCTCTGCCTTAGGGCCCTTGATCGGAATTGATGGGATGGTCCCTTGCTTGCTTCCGGAGAGTAAATTAGTTTTTTTTCCTCCACGTGGTCATACGAAGTTTGTACTGTTTTTTGACAATAAATTTATATATTTATATCTATGTATCAACGGTATTTTCCTGAGTGACAAAATGGCTGAACAACTCTCAATCACTCATACATTTATTCATCAATCTTGAGAAAAACTATTTTAGACAGGAAGATAAAATTTTGATATAAATTTCCCTCACATATTGTTGAATGTTACTAAGATAGGATTTATAAAATACGTATTTTAAACAAATGAATTAGGTTGAAACGTGATATTTTGAATTTTGGCTGTATTCCCTAGGTGTAATTGAGATATTGCGTTCGGGGTTTTCGATATCAACTTTTTAACGGATACAGAGGGGTACAAGTGTATAAACGAAAAAACAACAATAATCATTCAAATGATAATAATGGGAATTAACCAAGACTTACTACAAATTCAAAATCTTATCACCTATTCAACAATAAAACAATCGAAGGGGTACCCCAGGATAAGGCACCCAAATGTGTCCTCCCCCCAGTCAAATGCCTTTGTCCCTTTGAAATAGATATTTACTAATAAAACATCAATATTAATTACGTTTTTTACTTTCCTTGCGTTTGGTATTGTTTCCTATACTAAAAAACTGTGATTTTCTCTTGTTGCTTTTTTCATGAATTTAAACCAAAATTAACTGATAATACATATCTGACCAAAAATATTTATAGCGATTTTTATAATAATTTTTTTTTTTATTGTCAAAAAACAGTACAAACTGCGTATGACCACGTGGAGGAAAAAAAACCTAATTTACTCTCCGGAAGCAAGCAAGGGACCATCCCATCAATTCCGATCAAGGGCCCTAAGGCAGAGGCGGATTCAAAAAATTCAGCAAAAATTCCTAGATAAGATAAAAAGTTAGCTGCGAGTTATAATACTAATAGAATGTCAATATAGTATACGGCCGCGATAAAAGTTCAAAAGTATACCAAATAATGTCAAAAAACGCCAAAAATTGACATTTTTGTCGAAATTACTGAGGTGCAGGGATGGTTTTCAGGTAACCAACTCTTTACGTGCTATTTTGAATGCTGCCAAAATTTCAAGTCTGCGTGTGGTGGGTCAACTTGAAATTGCAAAAGAAGGCATATTTTAGGCATGAATATTACAATGAAAATATTGTTTTCTTTTTAAACGAATCAAACAATATTGAGCTTCATTCGGGTAACTTTTAAATACCTGAAAAAATTATTTATTCAAGAAGTAAGTTTTTTCTCGTAAGACGGAGGGAGAAATGGGAAAGGACACCACAAGACGATTGATTAATGGACATTTAAGCAGTTAGTTTCTCAGTAAACTAGCAGTTAGTTTTAGCTTACGACTAGTTACTACTACTTGTACATTGCTTTGGTATTAATTAATTATTTTTTCATACATTAATTTCTTTCCCTCTTTAATTATAAAATAAATCCGATATTTAAGAAAATAATTCCAACTTAATTATAATTAAACAAATTTTTGTCTAAAAATGAATAAATTATAGATTATATTGTTGCCAACATTAACAAGTGTCTAAAAATGCTGGTGATTACCTCTACCTTCCCTATTGACGATGAAAATATAAAGGATTTAGCTTTACATAACTTGAATGAATAAAAGCATCTATAATTTACTCGATAACACATCCTTATAAAAAAGTGACTTATTTGTATATATCGGGTACCTATCTAAACTCATATTGGGGTTTGTTTGTTCTCGTCTAGAGATAAATACACAACGTCATTACAACTCACTTTCTTCGAACAGAGAACAATAAAGACAAACTCGTTAAAAGTAACAGTTTCAGGTTTTTCTCATTGATTAGGCCAAAACTGTAATCTACATAGGGTAACATTATTTTCTATTATATAATACATCCCTAACTGATGTAACACACCATTAATTTTGGAATCATCGAACAATAAAAAATAAGACTCTTCATGAACTATACATACATTTCCTTTATAAGAAATCCATATTCATCCAAAATCATTGTCACTAAATTTATTAAATAAGAAATCGCATCTTTTATATGTTTTGTCAAAGTGTGTTTCTCGAAAGCTATTGCGGTTTTCCCTTTCCTTTGGAATCTCGTTATTCTCGAAGATAGTAAGTTGAAGCATTTCGTCTTTTTACCATACATTTTTTCTATTTTTTAAATGATTGATTCAGTTCATTCCTATCCAAATACGAAATGTAATAGTTACTCCGTGAAATAAAAAACACTAACTTGTAGTGACTCATCAGCAAGTCTTAGTGCTTAATAGATACGGGGAGCTGTGACAAGATATTTTAGAGGAAGATGGTTGGAATAATAAGGTTAATACTGTAAAAGAATTTTTTTAGTTGGAAATTTTCATTTCGAAGTTCGTCATCGACTGAGTCTCATTATTTTAACCGATTCATTATCACAATCTCATCTCTTTGTGCATTAATCATTAACAATAAAATGTAAATATCGAAATGCAATATTATAAATATTGTAATGCTTACAATTCACAGCTATATGTTAATTTTAAAGTAATAATATATGTAATAAACAGACGTTAATTGCACGTATAAAACGAAAATTCGAGATTCACGAATTTAATTCTGAATATTTTGAATAGATAAAAAAAAAGAACTTCAAGTCTGCATAAAATTGTGACAAATAAAATTGACAGGCATAATACATAAAAACATAATTTTATGTCTACATACTTTACACATTTCACGTACATATGCATCTTTAATCAACATATGATTAATAAAGAAAATTGGTTAAAATATTTAGTCGTATACTCAGCGTATGTGAAAGTGAAAAGCAATATGAATGAAATAGTATAATCTGTTGGCTACATCACCATCCATTACTTATAATTTCCGAAGGCAACGCAAGAGAGAAAATATTTTTTTAAAAACTCCATCAAGAGTGTCTGTAAATATAAATATCTACCATTAAAAAATTGTTTGAAATAATGGATGTCAAAATCCGATATTTTATGGATGATAGTATTTTCCTTATGTGTTAGATGATGCGTTCTATCCCTTCGTTTAAAAGGTGTCATATCCTGCATGGCTGCGTTGAGTTTTGCGTTTTGATATCCGACATTTTATACGGGTTTCTCTCACTTAGAGCACTTCAAAATCCTAGAGATACCCTACATTCTCCGGAAACACATCTCCTTCCCATACATCCCTCCCCGCTATAAATGTGATTAAATGTAAAGGCGTTTATCATAACCGGAATCTCGCCTTTTGATACATGGCAAGTCAAATATATAAGTAAATTTCTGAAACAAATAGGGCAAAATAATTTCCACGATATGCATGCGAACCATGGAAAGGCAAGGGAAATATTGAAGACTGGGAGAAGGGAAAATATTTAATACATTTTTAGATATGTACATTCATAAATTAGTAATTGTGACTCAATATTTGTTCCACATAAATGCAGAAGATCAGAAGTTCAAAATCAGAAGTATAAGGTTTTTTGAAATTCAACTTACGCTAGAATGAAAAAGCAAAAAAAATTTCTCACATAGTAATTATCATTCATATTTACATTAAACTATTGATAAGTATCGTGATTTATATTTCGTTTCGATTATTATTCGCTCAAATAAAGTTAAAATTATTTATCAATAATGAAGTCAATAATGATTATTTCAAAATTCTTGTTTTATTTATATTTTATTTCAACAATGTTATTTCATTTTTCTAAAAGTGTCTTTGTCACTTATACCTAATTACCCGTATAAGGCAGGACCAATTCAACCGTAAGAGATGTTTTCGGAACTCGGGGTATATTTAATCTCATAAACATCTTTCTTCACACACATGATAAAAAAGTTGTTTTCGTTTCATTCTGGTCGAGAAAAAACATTATTTTTAATAATTCTTAGCATTTTCACGCGCATTTAGCGATCAACGAAAAAATAATTTAGAGTGCAATATCCAATGTGTATTCTTGGCTGTGATCGTAGAATGAAACAAATACCCTGAATACCGATTTTCAATCATATTTTTTAGTAATTAAATGAGAAAACACGAAAAATAATCTATAAAACCGTTATTTCTGTTTTTTTGTTTTTACTAAATTCCTGTGATGTGACATTTTTCGTTGTGTTATCACGTAGTCATGTTTTGAGCAAGGAATATTCAAAGGGGGACAATAATTGAATGACGGAACCGTAGGTAATAGCTTGAAAGTGAAAAAATTACACAAAAATTAGGTTTTCGAGCCATCCGTGCACCCACTAGATATTATTTGAAAACCAGTTTAGATTACCGAGACATATTTTCGCATCGGAAATTTGTGGGGAACAAAGAAAATGAAGCGGACGAAATTCCACTGACTGACTGACTAATCCAGAAATATCAGGAATTGCAATTGGAGCCTACAAACTTGAAATTGGCAGGTAGATTTGTTTTAAGGCGTATACATGCGCTAAGAACATTTTATGAAAATCCACCCTTAACGGTGAAATGGGGGTTGGAATGTTTTATGTATATATCGCACCATAACTTTAGAGCAGGGGTCGGCAACCTATGACCCGAGTTCCTTTGATAATTTCAAGTGACCCACTTTAGTTCCGAAAATAAAATATAATATATAAAAACATAACATGAAACAAACATTTTGAGATTTAAAAAAAATTGAAAATAGATACTAAGAACAACATTTTAGTTCGATTACCATGGATCTTATACACATAAGTGTTTATGTATATAAGATCCATGTCGAAATTATCACTGACCCAAAAGTCTCTTTAATACTCACATTTTGGTTGATTTTTACCCGCGGCCAAAAAAGGTTGCCGACCCCTGCTCTAGAGTTTCAACGAAACTTGGTACATAGATGACAACAAGCACTGTGGGGGTAAGATATCCCTGGCACCATTAGGGACGGAGTGGGAAGAGGGTGACATGTAGAAATAATGGAAAATTTTTATAATAGCTTCAACCATACTTTTCAGATGGATAAGGAGGACTCCGATGCTTTGTAAGTGTACAATCAGTCCACATTCGAGATAATATACCCCTATCATCCATGAGGTAGGGGTTGAAACGGGGGACAGGTACAAATAAAAAACTATCGATATTGTTGTTGAATACATCATTTTTAGACGCATAAGAGCAGAGTCACACTTTCAATGCCGCTTAAACCCACGATCACCTCCTATAGGGGAATACATTTCCTTTGGCAAGGGGACGAGAAGGGAATGAAGTGTAAAAATAATCGTACATATCTTGTATTATAGAGTTGGGATCTTAGTTCTCGGGGTCGCTGAACTCAGTAGTGATGTTCTTGAAGATCCCAAAGTTCAAAATCAGCCCCCTATCACACCTAAGGAAGGGGATGCTATGTACAAATTATCGAAAATAGTAGATAATAAATTTATTGTCACAAAACAGTACAAACTGCGTAGGACCACGTGGAGGACAATAAACTAATTTACTCTCCGGAAGCAAGCAAGGGACCATCCCATCAATTCCAATTAAGGGCCCTAAGGCAGAGGCGGATTCAAAAAAATTCACCGAAAGTTCCTAGATAAGATGAAAAGTTAGCTGCGAGTTATAATACTAATAGAATGTCAATATATTTGTAATTTAACGCAAACAATTTATGTGTAGAAGTTATTATCGAACTATAGATTATTCTGAGTATAGTGTTTAAAAATCATAAGAGTTGAAAAAACACTTAATTCACGATTTATTGTTACAATAAACACGCCCCTTGACAAAGACTAGAGAACCTGTATGATAAATCCGCCTCTACCCGAAGGAAAAACAGAGAAAAACCCGGACTAGGATGGGACTACAGAATTAATGTACACAACCGTGCGAAAGTTGAGTACACATAAAACTAAATTAATATGAATTATAAGACACAACACAATCGTGCAAGAAAATAGTTTTTGAAATTGTGACAAAATATTTTAAAAGTACTACAGCAATGACGGATTTAACTTTTATTAAAATGAATAAATTCTTTTACATCGTAGAAGCACTGGTGCAGGAGGTAGTTTTGAACCGCGGATTTGAAGATATTCAATTTCATAATATCTTTTATATTCTTGGGCAGGGAATTATATAGAACGATTTCCGAATGATAAGGTCCTTTTTGGCAAAGAGTGGTTGACACTCTAGGACGATGAATATTATTACTATTGCGAGAATTGTGTTCGTGAACGAGACTGTTTCACATAAAGCAAGGGGGGCACTTCAGTAATTCGGTCTTAACAAACGAGACTGTTTCATAAATATAAATGCAGTGGCGAGTCCACAGTTTTTGGCATTGCTAAGTTGATAGTGAAATCCCGATATCGTGCAAGCCTAAATGCAGTCCTCTTCGAAAAAAGACATCACTAGCGCCCCTTGCGGGAAGAGGGGGTGGATGAAATGGTTTTTGGATAAACATTATTAAAAATAATTTTGAAATATAAAAAGAAATTTATTGGATCCATAGTTGCTGATGAGAATTCTAATCTACCAATGCCGTGAAGTTCAAATTGAGATCATATAGGGGCACGGTCTCCGTAAAGTTGGAATGTGAAGGGGTAAAAAGACCAATATTAGGGTCGAGTTCACGTTTTTGTGTATTCTGAGATGACTCATCACATTTCCATTTACGTTATGTATCCTTCAAACCACATGAAATATACGACACCTCTAGAAGCGGGGGTTGGGAAGAATGTGACTCGAAAATTTATCGAAAATGTCCTCTAAGAAAGGATTTTACGAAAATGCGTCCCTATGGGGGTGAAATGAGAAATATGTGTTTTCTAAAAACTTTTTCTCAATTACATCAGTGATAAAAAAGGAGCAAAGGATATACAGCAATTCTATCTTATCTCCAACACAAATGGATTACATTTTCACTGAATATCAATGTGAGATAGAATAAAGTTGCACACATATTACAAAATTCACGTGAGCAAATCCTCGGGGACTCAGCTAATGTAACTGATATCTTTAAAATAAAGCTACTCTTTATTAGTCTTCTAGCAATTATAAAGTTTTAAAGTTCATGAAAAATTGAAAATAAAATACATAAAACAAACTCACATATTTGAAGAAACGGTTTTATCTTTCGCCTTCGTCAGTCACGTAGATAATGAAGCGATTATTCTCTCTTCGCTTTACGTTGATCGACCGTTGAGGAAAGAAAAGTTGAAGAGAAATTTAAATTCGAATTGTGAAGACTTAAGAAAAAAATGTACTGTTGTCTATTTAAACCGGAGTGAGTTTAGGCTCCTAGGGACCAGATGAAATCTAATTCACGTATTTTGACATCTATTGATTGGGAATGTTCGGGGAGAATTTCCAAATTCTGAACTTTAAAACATTCGTTAAATTTCTAATAATAATTTAGGGTGGGAGAGGACAGGTAGAGAAGAAAATAATTTATCACATGAAGCTCTGTAATTGTTCATCATGATGTTTAGAGGAGGATTTGTTGTTTTTCGTACATAAAAATGTTTACAAAGAGTGCAAGTTAAAATGCGTGACTGAAGTCCTTGCACGGAAAAAAAAGTTAGATAGCTCAGTCTAAAGTTAGCTGTGATAGCTCACGCGTTGGCTTTCTAGCGGACAGACAGTACCATTAGCTGTCACAGCTTATGCTGTAGCTGCCCTAAAACAGTTTTTGTTTGAACGAGACCAATTTTTTATCACTGGATGCTAACGCTATTTTGTCTGGGAGGAAGAAATCAACAGCCATAGTTTATATGTTTTGCGCGCAACAGCTCAACCCCGCTCAAAAATCTGACTTAGCTCCAAGAACTGTTGTTAGTTCCTCGCCGCTGATCTCGTTCGTAGTTGCAGCTAAATGACACTCGGCTGCGCTGCCTTCTATGCATTCGATTCCTTGATTATCGACTGAGGCGGCGCAGCCTCAGCAATTGTTTTACGGAGTCAAATCGATCATGGCTTTCGCAACCATGAATAGTTGTTTACTTGAACAAAATTATTCATTACAATGACTAAACGACGCCATCCCGACGATGTGTAGCCCGAAATTTGAAGTCTGGACGACTGCAACTACGAACGAGATCAGCGGTGAGGAACAAACAACAGTTGTAGTGACGGAGTCTTGTAGCTATGTCGGATTTTTGAGCGGGGCTGAGCTGTTGCGCGCAAAACATATAAACTATGGCTGTTGATTTCTTCCTCCCAGACAATACAGCGTTTGCTTCCGCAGAGATAGAAAATTGGTCTCGTTCAGACAAAAACGTTTTTAGGGCAGCTACAGCATGAGCTGTGACAGCTAATGGTATTGTCTGTCCGCTAGGAAGCCAACGCGTGAGCTATCACTGCTAACTTTAGGCTAAGCCATCTAACTTTTTTTTCCGTTCAGGGAAAAATGTACATTATGCAGGGGACATAAAAGATTGTGATTTGATGGATTTTGATACAAAGTTTGAGCTAGAAGATATAACTTTTTTCAATAAATCAGTGGGATAGTGAGGGTGACATGTAGTTTGGTAAGGTATTTATGGGGGTCTGATGGATTGTTACAGATTCTATGTCCACGGATTGACAGAGCATAATAAAGATAGTGTTTAACATAGTGTGGGTGACACTATCCAAATGAAGGTATTTTTGCGTGTTGGTATGTTTTATATATAGATATTAGTTTGAATAGTATTGAACTCAGAAAGTGAGGTGTTGATATCCAGTAAATTTATTGATTTGTGGGAGACATTCCAGGTGAATGTAACGGAGTATGATGAACTTAATGCAATGAGAACATTTTAAAGAGCTTTGTGCAGGTGAGTACAAATGATAACAATGCTATCTACGTATCTTACACATAGAAGTGGAAGGGCAGTTTGTTGGAAAATAATTTTCAAGGAACTCCAAGAATAAATTAGCTTATGAAGAAGGCCATGGCTGTACCACCGACCTCATGAAGAATTCATTATTGATTCTTGATATTTTCATTGGATGTGAAAACGATATTTGCCAGTTCTAGAAGGAAATTGGAAGGGTGAAATTCTTAAAGAAAAAGAAGAGGTTTTTTGTTTTCTGATAATTTCGAATTATTACAAAATCTAAAAAGATTATTCTGCTTTGTGATCGCCTCTCCCATTCTCACCTACTACGAAAGTTGGAAATGACATCTGATGTATATGTTCTCATCTCTCTCATGAAATAAACTCTTTCACCTACAGTAAGTTCACGAACCAATTATTGAATAAAACGACCTTATAATAAACCAGTCTGTGTAATAAGGTTGTTGTATTTAATAATTATAATTCTACAGACGTGATTAAAATATGGATTCACCAACCAATATTAAGTCTCCAAACACGCAGGTAGAAATTTAGTTCGGAGGGAATCCAGGCAAATATATTTATATTAAGTAATATGTCCATAAGCAATTTTAAATGTTTTCAGTTGTTTAATGCATGTGATTTTTAATAAACAATTTGTGATTAAAATATATAAAGTAGTGTCATTACACTTCATAAAAATGTAGACCACATAAGTGTGATATATGTATATTGCTTTTCATATTACAACTCATTGGAACGACTTTACTATTTCTGGATCGAGCGTTCGCTCGTGAACGCTGAATTTCTCATCTGCGATCCGAGCTAAAGTTAGAGGAGTGGGGGGCTTGATGGGAGACGTAGTGGGGGAGGAGGACGAGCAAGAAGCGGGACCGGTCATTCGCCCAACAGCATTCGCAGAGAGGCTTGAGCTGCGTTTCGTTACGGGAGTAGTGTCGTGTGTGTGTGTGTATGTATGTGTGAGTGAAGTGTTCAGAAACAAGTGAGCGAGCGGCAGGCGCCAGCCGACCGGCTGACTTGTTGGCACATCAAAAGCAACGCAATGGAAGCCAAAGACAAGCGACCAAGGAAGCATAACCCACGCGTCTCAGCCAACCCGATCTCTGTGCTGTTCTTCTGGTGAGCTCCTTAAGCACTTTACGTCTCTTTACAATATTTTCCAGTTCTCCATCTGAAGTCACCTGTTGCTTGGAAAGCATCAGGTAAATATAGCGAGTGTATTTTTAATCAAGGAAATAACAAGAATTGAACATATATAATGCCTTACTTCCGTTATTTTATCGCCTGACGACTTGGGATATGACGTGATCATTTATCATAAGATATTTATGAGAATAAACTGTAATGTATGTGGTTTGCTGTCGTTTATGAATATTAATAATAGTTCCCCTTTAAATCAATCTCGTAATTTTGAACATACTATACATTTGTTTTCTCTGTCCGGAATCATCAGAATCAAAGCAAAAATAATTCATTTATCATATCTTTGAGGATACGAACATGTATGTGTTTAACTGGAGAAATATATTTTCACGGAGTTTTCTGACTATAAAATATCAACGGATAATATTTATGATTCTTGTCAAGCAAAATGATCAGCTAATTATGTTAAATCGTTTATGTGCTTCATTACAAATTTTTGCTTCGAGAGTATAATGACATTCTTGACATTTTCCGTTTATACTTTTTTATGTCCAAGAAACACTCGACTTATGTTTAAATAAGAACATAAACGTTTGGAATATCGTGTTAATTTGATCAATTTCTTTATTTCGTTTCTCGTGAATATAATTTGAAGTATATTTATTTATTCAATCAAAAAAGAAATTTAAAAATAAATAAATATAGTCAAATATAGTGACCAAGAATACGCTGATTCTCGATTTTTAAAAGTAAAATTAGTACTAAATAATTCTACTTTATTGTTGGGTGAATCAATTCGTATGGTTTGTAATACGAGGTGAACCTGTAATAGTATCGTTCCATGCACTCGGTGTGGCAGCTGTGTGTAAGGCGTTTGCGTGGGTGGGAGCATCCAGGTGCAAGTAACGGGACAATTCTCCCTTTCACTGCTAACGCTCATCTCCATGTGCGGTTGTCTGTCGAAAGGTAGAAGCTCTGCTACACTACTCACTTCTTTAACTGATTACAGAAGAACCTCGTTTATTCGAATCTCCTGTTTTTTCTGATCAAATCTGTCAGTTGATATTACAATTTTCTTTTACTACGTAAGAACTGTTTTAAATGCAGCCGTTTGGGTGCGGCGTATATTACGAAAAACTCAATGATGTTATTCACAATGCTGTTGACGATCCCTAAAGCCCCACCAAAAAAATTTTATTCACTTAATTCAATATTTTATCATTTACATACAAAACTATAGTTGTAAATACAAAATATGTTTCATTTGTATCTTATGGGGTTTATACTGACGGATGGGAAAACGTGCGTCATTTGTTGTGTAAAGAACCACCGCGTGTGTGTTTTGTTTCGTAAATATGTTTGTTACGTAATTTTTATAAAAATTCACGACAAGTGCACTTTCTACAGCACATTGTTTTGTTGTTTGCTTCTTATACCATCCAGATAATACGGATATTTTATTATCCGCATCACAACTGGACCTAGTTTTACTGTTGCTACAAATAAATCCCTTTATCTGGACGTAAAGCATCTGATCGCAAATTATATGGATAGATTTTTGTAACATTTTTCAACAAAACTTGAATATTCCAAATTTAGATAGAAGAAAGCTTTGAACTCAATTACTGAATTACATTGCGTAATTCTTTGAAGATTGAAAATTAAATGGAACATTTTCTGTTATAACTTTCTGTAATTTTTTTCATTTAGATCATTCAGTATACCCTAATTTTCCGGATTTTTACATATCGGGACAACATTCATTCCGTTTCTCAACAGTTTGTTGACTGTTTTGTACTACAAATTTCTTATCCTCTTACTCTAAAGATAGAAAATACAATATTCATTCAGTCTGAAAGAACACAAACTTGTCTACAAGAAGTGACACTAGCAGAAGTAATCGGGAATGTGTGTGGGAAGGGACCTTCGAACATAATCATAACATCTATTAACTTATTCATACATTGAACAAGTAATGTGAAATGTAAACAGTATGTCAGATAATGGTCGAGGCTTATTAATAGTCTTATAGTTCTCACAAGTGCAACATTTTCGAGTTATTAATTATTTTAATTTTTGAGTTGGAGAAGGGAGATGTTGAAACCTTCTGAGACCTCCTGTTAGCCAGTACTAAATTCGTTAAGCCAGGCCAAAAAGGCCAATCCAGAGGAAAAATATTGACGCTTTTTCTCAATCGTTCCTTATGTCTTCGAAGGTGCTGAATCCGAATTTCAACTTTGTCACCTCGTAAACCCTGTGCAGTTTGAGAAAAATTCGAAAAAATCTCTTTCTTAGTTTTTTTGTTTATAACTCGAAAATTACGCACTTCTACATAAAATAATGTCCATTAAATTTCCTACAAATTAAGTCCTTGGGGAATTTTTGTCGGACGAACAAAATGTCACACTAGAGTGTGGTGACTGACCAAAATTTTGAAATTAACCCCCAAAACCAGTTTTTCTTATGTTGTATGCTTACAACTCGAAAATTACACTATTTTAGATAATTTCATCCAACATAGAAATAAACTACATTAAATTTCCTTCAAATAATGTCTCTTGTAGAGTATTTTTTGTTACACGAACATTTTAGGCCTAAGTCAATACGTCANACTAAATAATTACCAATAAATTTAATTAGTTGATTATTTTTAGGTAGATTTTATCTCCTCAGGCACTATAATTTCTGTTGCTTTTTCTGGAAACTTGTTGTGCTGGTATGCATGATGTGACTGGCAATATATCCATGTTTTATTGTATGCAACTATTTATTATGGAACTAGACTAGAATATAGTTTTACTGAGTACTAATGAATATTTCACTTTAGCACTACCATGTGACTGGACTAAAAGACGCGCGTCAAAGTCATTTAGGGATTGAAATATGGTTGTGGATGCTGCTGGATAGCTCACAGTCATTCGATTCATTGTCAACTGATATCAAATGTTCTTGACCCACTTAATGAAAATCACAAATTCTGATATTTATTGAAGTGTTTGGAATACAAGATACTATCAAAGAATAAGCTTCAGACATTTCTTAATATTGCTTAACACTAATAGGTTATTATTTTATGATATCAAAGACTTTATCAATACAAAACAAACTCAAGGTCGCGTTGCCTTCTCAATTAATGCTTTATAGAAACCTTGAGTTTGAATTAAACGACAAGAATTGAAACTATTATATATTAACTCAAAGTAAAACTTTCTTTCCGTTAACTTACATGATGTGTAAGTCGGGAACGACCAATGGAGGAAGGGAGGGGTTTGATCGGTTTATTGAGATCGACCGAGGTACTTACGTTTGCGTTGCATAAGATGAAATCCATTTGCGCATGTCGGGAGACCGTACGCAAAATGCACCGGCCATACTTATTACGCCTTTCATTGTATCATTGCCTTTCATTGTAAGAGAACGTCGGTTCGATCCCCCATTTGGCAAAATTAGATGAGGTTCGCAACTGACATATTTCTCACCTACTCCAGACCAATTTCTCTTCAGTACTTTACGTTTCCCAGCATCTTCCCAATTCCTTCACTCAAATTAAGTGGAGAAGTAACTCGTCATTATACATAAGAGAAATTTAAAGGTTAGTCCAGGAATCTGGACTAAAAAAGTCTAGCTGGAAAGTTTTGCGAGAGAGATGATTTGAGGTAGTGACATGATACTTTGATATGGTGGTCAGTGATTACTTTTGTTGGTGTAACGTACATTTTAAAAACTGTACTACACTTTAATCATGGCTGAACGTATATTTTAATAAAAATAACACAATACAAAACAAGCAGAAAACAGCCAGCTTACAAGCATAGGAAAGCAACGATGGACGCGACGGCATTGTGATGAGCGATGGCGCGACAATATTAGGATGCTTTTCTCGTTTATTGTTTCGAATTATCTGTTTAAAAAAATCAACAGAATCACTTTTTTTAGGAAAATTGTTCTAGTTTTCAAATATTTCATCAAAGTTGTAGTGAAAACGTCAAAACATTATATTTTGAAAAAAAATGTGCAAAAGTAAAAAACTTTCGTTATTTTTGTCAAAAAAGTGTTCGCCCGCCTTTTGTTGTTGTTGTTCTTGGAAAATCTCAGATTTGTGTTCAGTACTACAAAAAATTAGAGGAACCAAAAATTAACTCTCCGGCAACACAAAAAAACTATCTACAATTCCCGGATTACTGGGCTGGTCATGGATCCAGCTCGCTTGTGAACTATGGCTGAAAGCTCTTATACTCACAACTCCTTTCTCGCATCTCTGAGGTTATTAAAACATGCAAATTATAACTATTTTAACGCGTCATTTCATGTCAGATATTGAAATTATCCGACTATAATTTATAGCAAACAATACATTACGTGTAAGTTACAATACAATATTTCTTGACACAGTACGTGGATAAAGTATTAGTAAATTCTGTAAATTTAACGCAATTCTAAACAACTCGTCTTTGTTATCAGAATATTAATTTTGCTACATCATTCTTTATCATAATTAAATGTAAACCGTGTGTTATATAAAACTTGTTTCTAGCATTTGTTCAATTCCTTTTCCTGACAAATGCTCAATCTAACGCGTGATAGCTCACTACTACCAGAAATGAACGAGTAAGTTTTTTCATGAAGTCTGAACGAAACAAAATCTTACCCAAATAAAACATGAACAAATATTTACATGCTGTAAGAGAAAATCGTTCAACTGCGTTGACAGAAGAGAATCCTAGCAAACAAAATTACACCGTCGCGTTTGAACGGTGTATCATAATCATAAAAATCATATAAATTAATAATCCACACCACTATAGTGTGTTCTTACAGAGATTTTCATTTTCTTACTACTTAGCGTTACAAACAACGTGGTTTTTCAGTCTAAAATTCTGAGTTGACATTAAACTCTCTCGATGAGAAGAATTAAAACAAACACAAATTTTATATTCATTGCATTGAAATTTACATACAATCTCGTGTCACTAAAAACTTAACAACAATTTCAATTATGTGGCAGTTTTGTTTCACAATTCTTTTATATTTCCCCTAGAGTATGTTCCTATGACTCATAGAGCCTAAAACATTCTACTAAATAAATCTAAAACTAATATTTATGAGGTCCGTTGAAATTGTAACTTCGTTCTAGTCTAGTCGCAATGTTGATAAGATTTAATAACATATTTCTCACAGGAAAAACCGTGTTTATTTCTCTAACTTATTCTTTCTCAATGACTCTTCTCTCCGACCTCCACAACGCAAATCTTCTCAAACGTTATGTAATTTGATGACGATCCATTCAGTTTGCTGTCTCTATCTCTGTCCATTTCAGCAACTGATTCGACTGATTCGTTCTTCTGGTTCACAGGTGGACCCGTAAGCTTCTATGGCGTGGGCGCAAAGGACTGTCTTTGGATGACGTGTATGAAACATTGTCTGCGGACAGAGCTACTTTACTGGCAGATAATTTGGAAAGGTAAGCTTTGGGCTCATTTAAATGATAAAAGATACCTCTGTATGACAGACCACGACATTTCATAACGTGTAAGATTCTCTAGAGTTTTCAACTCATCAATGCAAACTTCTTGTCTTCATTTCCATTTCAATGAGTTAATCATTAGAAAGCAGTTTCTTTCAGGCACATCTATAAAGGAAGTTATTTGTCCTTCCCCACTGACTCTCCCTACTATAAAAGTTCATTTGAAGGATAATTTTTTTAATAAATTTGATCGTATTTAATACACATATATTTAGAAAACAATGCCACACTATTGTCTTCAAGAAAAAGAAACACATCATTACTTATGCCTTTCTTGCTCTATTTTGTATTATTTGTTAATGTGTAAATTTTATATATATTACATAAGTATATTGTCACTTAAACATGTGACTCTATGTGACAAAAGGCAAGATGAAAAACCTCAGTGAATATCATAAGTTTTATCATTATACATAAATTAATAAATAAATTTTATTGTCAAAAAGAAAAACAGTTGCACACTGCGTATAACTTCGACCACGTGGGGGATAATAAACTAAGTTACATTTAGTAGAACTGAGTTACATATTGTTATATTTAGTGGAAATAGGCGGTGTTATGTTTAGTGGAAAAAGACTACATCAGCTTATTCTGTAGTATTATCGTCGAACTACGTCGTGAGAACATGCGAAATGAATATATATTCAGGCCCTCTGAATCGTGAAGACAATTTTTCAATTCCTCAGACACCTTCAGGTTGGATGGTATTTAAGCAACACAAGAATAATGTGCTGAGAGACCGAAAAAATTGGTTTTGAGGATTCAGTATGCGGAGATTGAGAAAAAATCGTGCCAGTTTTTTTCTTAATATTTCTGATGCCATATCTCTAGAATGTTTCAACTTTTATTTTTAGAATGCTGTGTATGAAGAAATTACATTTTTGATGATAATAATTCATATGGCTTGCAAGTATTTGAAATTTATAAAATTTTGCTTCCCTGTAATGGAAATACGACTAATAGGACTCTAATATGAATACAGGTATTTTTTTTTGTCATTCCGCATTGGAGGAGTTATTTCAAAACGTGTCATAATTTCGATTATAAGACCCAGTTCAATGAGTGTCTCATGACAAAAAAACACAAATTTTGAATTTCTTCAAGCGGACATTTTGGGAAAATATATCACTTGTTTAAATTAATGCACATTACGAAATTTTACGAAGATAATCCTAAATTCAATAAATTTCCGATGCCAAAGAAGCTCATGTCAACCCTCATGGTATTTTTTCAATGGAGCCATCTTTAAGATGAAATGTGTGTAGTTATTTTAAGGAAATAGTTTCCTTCACAATGCAAAAGGTCTGACAAGACAAATGAGTAATTTGTCATACATAATGTTCGGAGTTATATGTTAATGACGTAGCCTAAGTTACATAACTTTAATATTGTATAAAAACAAATACAAAAGATTCTGGATTCTACTGTCATCATCCCTTCTCAGAAAAAACTATAATTTTTAACAAATGAAGTTTGATAGCGAAGTTTAAAATTGAAGAAATATTATTGAAAAATTTAATTTTAATTAGAAAGAAATCAATTAAATTTGTATTGTATTTACATTGTAAATCTATAGCCTTCTCTTAATAGACAAAATAAAATTATTCATTCCGTCGATGTTAATATATTACAAGGAAATCTACTAAATAATGTTCTCATTCAATTAAAAAAAACATTATTACATGCTAACACATTGCTTGGAGAATATAACAAATAAGAATAATTGCATTCGAATCCTGAATTTTGGACATCACATAATTCATTTGGCATAACGAGAAAGAAAATATCTATTACCACTACCACCGACCATGTCACTTCCTCACGTGATCAAAGCAGTCATTGGTAGGGAGAAATGGAAAATTCAATACAACCCCGATGTGCAGATACCTCGCTCATGTGACAAGCTTATCGACCAGTACAAACGTGGACTTGAGAGAATTGATCACATCAGTTCGGAGAGCGCGTTCAAAGTTGAAAGACGCTGTCATCACTCACAGAAAAGTGTGAAAATAAAGATTCTATTGCATTAGGCAACTAATTGCTAATCCTCTGGCAGTTAGTAGTCAAGACACTATTACTAGCGAAGGAAAGAAAAATTATTTTTTAAACTCTGCTGTGCAGTGTAACGCACAGTTTCAGGAAAACCGTAGGAGCATCTAAGAGGAGGGATGAGGAAATATTTTACCTGGGAGAAAAAAGTGAAGAAACGTTCAGGTTTTGAGCACATTTTCATTGTATTTCATAGAGGATAGGACTCGTTAGAAAGAATCAACTAAAGGGTGTATAAATGGGCTCAATCTTTTGCACTAACTTTCCCTATAGTGGTAGCTACCTAGGAAACATTGGTAATCGACAGTTACCAGAGAAATAATTAGTCAGTTTTAGTGATGAAAATTAAATATGTCGGCAAAATATGATTTAAGAACTCGAGTAAAGCCGAGGAAGAGACGGGCATTCAGAGTTCTCGTGACACAATCGTGTCAAGAGCAAGTACATAATACAGCAGTAACAGCACTTTGTAGTAATTATTCTTACTCCAAACTCTAATGTATCTTAATCAGCGCTGTCCAACTGATCTTTGCCCCCGGGTCATATTCTGCAATAGCTTTTCCATAATATTCCTACCTGTTCTACATACTTTCCACCGATCGGACCGACTAGGGGTGGGGTTTGGCAGAATCATGCCAGATGAATAAAACTATTCGGTCATATTAATTTATTTGTTACGCGATATTTTGATTCTAGTCAACAATTTATATTTCAAGCTGGAATAAATAAATAAACAGTATATTTCTTTGCTTTGAAAAAGTATTATTATATTAAGTAAATAAAATATAGTTTATATTGTAATGTATGACGGGGAAATTCCAATCACAATTTCTTAGTTTATCTCACCCGAAATGCCTCGTCAAATATTATTTCTGAAGATATAGATTTATAACCCAAAGATTGATGAAAATTTGGTTTAATGTGTACTTAACTCACGGGTCATAAAAATAGTTTCCTGGGTCGTATGGACAGCGGCGATCTAAATGAAATCTATCTTAGATTATTTACCTAATCTTGAGGTGTCGAAGTGAAAATTTCGTTTCAATCCGTTCAGTTAGTTTTTTTAAAAATATGATTGCAAATAAAGTTCTTGCGAAAAGTGACACACTGCAAGACCAACTGTATTGACAAGGAAGACATAATTATAATTATGGTTATGAATATTTCATGCATATTTTTGAACGAATAACGATATATAAGAAAAAGTAATACACAACGGTAATCGAAAAGAATTGATGAGGATGCCACAGAGGTATGTTATGCCTGTCTTTATCTGTCAATAAAATGTTTATGCATTCTTTGTGACTTGTACTGGATACCAGTGCGGCTTAAAGAAATAATGTTAGCACGAGAATCACAAAATTCACGAGAACAAAGATTCGGAATCTTGGCTAGCAATGTGCATTAAAATAATAATTTGTATTTTTATCCATTAAAAAAAAATTATTTTATAAGTATTTTTAGAGTCATTGAAAGGTGTTATCACGTATATGTTATTTTTAAATAGGGTTGTATACGTTGTATGGTTAATGAAATAAGTCAATGAAATAACGGAAACTTGAGGGAATTTTCTTTTTCAAAATATGATAATAATCTTTAATATAAAAGATATTAGAATACTGTAGGATTTTAGTCTAATGATAACTTGTGTTACGCTACTCAAGTACACAGTTGTTTTATAAATTTTAGTTGTAGATAGTGTTTTGGTACGTAAATAATGTCTACATAATCTCAGGGGGAAACATTTAAGTATTGAACAAATTAATACCTTTCTCTTTTCAAGATGCAGGTTATGATATGTTTAAATAAATACAGACATTGTTCTTCGAATTTATGTGATGGGTTCTGTAAGCATTTTTTTCAGTATATTAAACATATTAACAAAACCACCGAATAACTAACAATTTTTCCTATATTTCGGGATATCGGTAACATTTGGTCATAAACGTACATAATTGTATTAAACGACGGTAAATATATTTTTCTTGACATTTTCCGAACAGGTGTCATATTGAATATCCGTCAATTCACAAAAAGGGGAACAAGCAAAAAATCTTTCGCAATTTGTGTCCAGGAAGTGTAGAATCTCAAATTTCTTTGTGTGCCGAGTGATGTGATTGGGAGATGACGGTCGGAAAAGTAGAACTTTAAAGACCGAAAATTCTACGTACTACGTACCAATACATGTGTGAGAGCCTTAGATTAGGGTTCACATTATATTGCGAGAACTTTGCCACCAACAGGTATAGTGTCGGATTTACATATATGCTAAACTAGAAGTACCCCGCTGAGATAAAAGAACTTTAAGGAAAATATTTGGATGTATATTTCCAAAAAGTAACATAAAAGAAAATAATTTTAATTTCATACCACTACTGTCTAGATGAAATCCAGCTATTTTATATGGGACGATGATTTTTATGATCGTGTATCAGAAAAGAAGTTGGCGGTAAATTCTCATCTGAACAGGAAAATACTTGTTGAAGTTGACAATTTCACATTCTCCACACGCGCATTTTGATTCGTAAATAAGACTACGCAACTGCCCAGGGAATATTTCTACTGATACCGATGAACAGGATAAAGTCATGTATTCCAGAAATAATTGGAAGGAAATAGAAAATTTCAAAACAGTAACTAGCCATGTCTTTTATTATCATCGAGATAACTTCATTGAATCGTGGTAGTTACGTTATGCCGCATATTTTTTAGATAAAATATACTCCAAGGACAAACAAGGCTTCGCTGCAAATTGATCAACTCTTCTATTAAAACACTGGTAATCAAAATACGATTATGTCACAATTATCACAATTTTTATAATTTCATTGACAACTCGTAAATGTAAAACTTATTTTTAGAACAATAACCATAATTTTTCTGTACACTTTGTATTTTCTCAAATAGGAAATTATTTGAAGATAAAATATGTACTACAATGAAGTAAATAAATGAATTTTCCATGACTTCAGTAAGCAGATCCATTAGCGATTTTTAAAATATAGATTTTGCTAATCCAATGTTAAGATGATTTCATGATTATCTAATAGGCCGCGAAGAAGTCGATTAAGTCAGATAAACGCGCATCAAAAATTCATCACAAAACCTTTAAAATATCGTGTTTTTCGTAGTACAGTTTTAAGGTTCCTAGCATTTTAAATTTACGAAAATGATTCGCAGGAAAATCTACGAAATATTGTAAATAGCATATGTATCCCGATGACCTCCAAATCTACGTGAGTGGACACACATCCGATATAAAAGATACCATTCAGAAATTAAATCATTACTGAACTCATTGAGCGTTTGTCCTTTCTCTCTGGGTTTGTTCTTCAATCCCTCCAAATTCTCAACGCTCGTTTTTTGGTTCACAAAATTTACTTCATAATCTCTCTAAACGTATTTTTAATTTTATTTTATTTATACATCTCTTCTTTTAACAGAGTCAATAAAGAGATGTTTTTTAATGTTTGTTTAGTAATGTAGTAAGACCTTCTATCTGTGTTAAGCTCTTTTGTGTTCTTTTAAAATGTTTCTTATTGCATATTTTCTACTGACAGAATCAGCAAATGTTTGATCCGTATCTTCTTTTTCGATGAGTTCTGCCAAAGTGGTGTGAAGCTCCCGTGGTGTAACTCAGCACGTAAAACGGATATGTATGTGGAAAGTAATTTCCGTGTAAAAACACTTATTGATAAAACTTATTTATTTTTCTCCATGCATACTTTTATGTGTCTTCGTAATTTGTTACCCGTGTCTACGAGACAATTTCCCATAAATTCACTAGACATTCTATTTTTTGACACTCATCTCCAGTTATGAGCATGGAACTTCAACATACATTACAAATTAGAAGTCGTTGAAAACACCTTCCACCGATTCATACATCTTTGCGAAGAGGATCACGTCTCAAACAATTACACAAGACCGGAAATATTCCCAACAAAATCGCGACGTATTCTTAATAGCCTCCTCATGTTGTATGTCGTGAAATACCTGACTCAACTTGTTCAAAACTTTCATTATTAAATACAAAAATGAAATAGAAGTGTAAAATATCTTGTCATACGAGTACCATGGCACATAATTGTTACTTGGTAATTGTGGAGCTTTAGCAACATTATCAAAGCATGATAAATTAAAAGTCGTTTTCATGTTGCTCATTTCTTTATTGGTATTAGAAAGCTTTTTCGGCTGCATAGCAACCATCATCAGTAACATACACTGAGTGTTAAGGAATATAAGGCATTCGCCAAAAATATTCCTTAACACTCAGTGTATGTTACTGATGATGGTTGCTATGCAGCCGAACAAGCTTTCTAATACCAATAAAGAAATGAGCAACATGAAAACGACTTTTAATTTATCACATAATTGTTATTTCACGTCCACTTCATTCCAATATACAAAAAAGAAATTTAAATTGTCATGCTGACTGAATCTTTACATTTATTATAATACTTATTATACTCTTTTTACTTTATAATAACTATTAAAACATTCATAAAAAATTATTAGGTGTAGCTCATTTATCAATTCAATATTTACTTCATAAATTATTTCGATATCACAACTAGGTCACGGACTAAAAGCTGACACTCTTATGGGGTTTTTGCTGTTTCCCATAAATTCTTGAAGTGAAAAATGAGGGTGGTTCCTAGATTGCTACCCTGGCATAGATATTATCCGCCCATCATCTTGTATCTAATATTGTGTGGAGTTGTAAAAACAATCCACTTAGACATAAAGGCACACCTTTTCCCCAG
This sequence comes from Laupala kohalensis, assembly GCA_002313205.1. Taxonomy (NCBI): domain Eukaryota; kingdom Metazoa; phylum Arthropoda; class Insecta; order Orthoptera; family Trigonidiidae; genus Laupala; species Laupala kohalensis. The sequence goes on along the minus strand of NNCF01126639.1, from coordinate 1,608,057 downwards.
TATCGCCAAAATTATCGCGTTTATTTTAATGTACTTTTATTTCTTTTGTCAATTCTTCCAAGTTAACAGATTCCCTGTTTCAAGCTCATTCAGTTCAGTGTTTTTATTGCAACGTACGTTCTATACATCTTGCATATCCTGTGCTTTCCTAAGCAAGGACGGTGAAATGCTGACTGAGGAGAAGAGACGTATCAGTTAATTAAGAGACACCTTAGATTTTGAACAGTTGGTATGAAGTGTTTTCATTGAACAGGAAATAGGGTAAAACGATATATATTATGACGTTCTTCATAAAAAGAGATGGAAAGGAAGTTTTAATAAATTACTTTTATTATTGAAAGTGTCGAAAAAGCTCCGATTCCGATTGTAAGATTCTGTGGTAATTTTTTCATTCGTTAAATTGGGTAACTAAAAAATAGAAAAGATAGAGTGAATGTCACATACTCAAGCTTTCAGTGCTATCACCCGCAATGTTTTAAAAGAAATAAAAGATGTGCGAAATCCAAAAGATATGAGGAACATTTTATTAGAGTTCACAAAAATTATGTATACACATCTGAATAAGAATTTAACAATAGCAATAACACAAAGTATTTTTGTTATTTCATAATGGTGGCATACACAAGTATTTATTATCTTTGTTCATCCTTCTCTTCTATCTAATCATGCGTATCGGGGAATGTAAGGCACGGAACCGACATTTCGATGAAGTGTGGGAAGCCTCATCTCATAACCTCACCCAGTGCGACCGAGCGGGTGACTTGATCGGCTTTATCTCGCTCGTCGGTACCTCTAAAATCTTAAATATGTGGCATAGAAATATTTTGTTTTTAAAATGAATTGTATATTACAGGGATATCATTTTTCATGAAAATAACACCCAAAGGTTATATTATTGTCAAAGCCATGTATTATCTCATTATAAGACTTAAAACTACTCTTTACGTTGAGGATTGTTATGCTATTATCGCTGACAGTTCCATTGTAGCAGATGATAATACGATAATGCATGATAGTAAATTGTAACCTCTTACAAACCCAAAAGATGGATACAAAGACAATGGAAATAATAATAAATTTATTGTCAAAAAACAGTACATAGGAAATTATTTGAAGATAGAATATGTACTACAATGAAGTAAATAAATGAATTAGGCGGTAAATTCTCATCTGAACAGGAAAATACTTGTTGAAGTTGACAATTTAAATGTGCATGACCTGTATGACCACGTGGAGGACAATAAACTAATTTACTCTCCGGAAGTAAGCAAGGGACCATCCCATCAATTCCGATCAAGGGCCCTAAGGCAGAGGCGGATTCAAAAATTTCAGCAAAAGTTCCTAGATAAGATAAAAAGTTAGCTGCGAGTTATAATACATATATAATGTCAATATGTTTGTAATTTAACGCAAATATGTTTGTAAATTTACATGTACAAGTTATTATCGAACTATAGATTATTCTAATTATAATGTTTAAAAATCATAAGAGTTGAAGAAACACTAAATTCACGATTTATTGTTACAATAAACACGCCCGTAGACAAAGAGTAATCTTTAAGCAAAATCTTTGAAATAATGAAATAAATTTACTTTTTTACGTCAGATCATTGAAGTAGAAGCTATAATAGAATTGATTTCAGCAGTACAACGCTTGAAGAAGGTGAACATTAATTTAAATGAGTTTGTTTACGAGACGTCAGGGAGCGGCCATATGTAATGACAACCGAATGTTTGCAAACATTGTGTTTACAATTATTGTGTTTGTAAACATGGTGTGTGTAAAGCTTATAAACGTTTTGACTTGAATACAAACATTATTTATTCAAAATAGACGACATATTACATGCAGCAAACTGTGCAATTGGAATGAATCGGTTCAACGGATAAGTAATATTTAGTCAGATGCTAAATTAAAAAATTTCACAGTATTGACAGATAAATTCGCGTCAGTCTCATTTGAACGGGACATATTTCTGTGGTGAATTTTCACAGGAATTCGAAATTTTTCAAGAAAGGAAACAAAAGAATATTATTTAAGATTGCTAGTGAAATATTTATGATCGGAACATTTGCACTTCAAATTACTTTGGAGAATAACTTTTTGACATCGCATTTATTTTCCCAATACAAGTGAAGGGAGATAGAATATTTGTCAATCAGAAAATATGAACTTAGAATATATTCAAAGGCAATTTTGGAGTTTAGAACTTAGAATATTTTTGCGGATAACAATTATAATACTGTGGTTAAATCATTATATGGTTTTTGAGACATTTATGAAATGGGAAAAATGGAAGATATAGTATATGGGAATTATTTGGAAGAATATAGTATATAGGAATAATTTGGAATACTACTTCAATCACAATGGGAAATAAGATAGAAGATTTTTAAAAGATATTCATAAGTTAACGAATATAAACAAAATACATTTGGAGGGAGCATAAAATACAAGTACCAAGAATACGGTTATGATATCAAGTAATGGTGGAGAAGAAACAACAAAGAAAAATGGTATTGAATGCGAAAGCTAGACAACTCCAATCGAGAGAAGAGATATCACGACAATCTAGTCCTAGTATACCGGAGACATGACTACATGAAACCGAACAGAGTTCCAAGACCAAACGAAACAAGGGCTGCCCTTTGAAGTATAAAGTGAATTATAATAAAGCTAAAAAGTAATTAGTTGATGACAAATTGTATCGGTTCGCAGGAGTGGTGCAACGACTGCGGGAAGCAATTGATAAAATGAATGAAGAATACGGGATGGAGGAGAAAATGGTTAGGGAAGAGGAGAAGAGGGAAACGAGTTTATCTGCTTTGTCGCAGCGAATGCAAGAAGGGATGGAGGTTTTGGTACGATTAAAAATGGAGGCGCTACAGAGGACCTTATAATGGATGTTATAGGGGAGATGATAGAAGAAAAAATACGGGGTATGACAAGTCTCTTGCGGCCGGAAGAGATGGAGATATCAGGAAGGGGGAAAGAAATTCAAAATCATTGAGCGAAGTGGTTCTATCATGAGAAACTTGAATGACAAGAGTGACAAGAGAATGATGTTCTGTGCGAATTTGCTTTACTGCGCAATAGTATAGAAATGACAGGGGCAGGCGAGGCGAAGAAAGAAATGGAAGGTGTTGCATATGTGGATGTTATGAGAACAAAAGGGCGGCGAATAGAAGATAAACTAGAAGGGATGATAGTAAAAAACAAGAGGAGGAAGAAGAATCTCCACAGACAAAAATATGCGACATATAAAGATAGATGCCATGAGGATGACAGCTCAAAGAGAATTGTGTGTAATTTTACCCAAAGCTGATGAAAAGAAACGTCTCATGCATATAGTAGGAGGAGAGGCCAGCCTAGTAGTTCGGGAGGTACAGAAATGAAATCCCAAACTTAGAGTTAACGGAGTGCCGAAAGGTAGAGAAGACAAAGAATTTATAGAAGGGACAGCGGCAGAGAATTTTGAGGGAGAAGATAAAGAGAAATTTTTGAAGGAAGTCAGGATTCTACAAAATAGCAAGTTTCGAAATAGCAACAATTGGATGTTGGAATGTGCTCAAACATTGTTTAAAAGTATAATACGCAGAGGACGTTTGTACATGGGGTTGACGAGTTACAGAGTGATGGAAGATCTGAACCCAACGCGATGATATAAGTGCCATATATACGGACACTTGAGGCCCGAGCATGTCCCGAGAAAGGGAACATTTGTTGGCAAAATGGGGATCGAGGACATGCATATAAAGATTGTCCCAAAGGAGACGAGGCTGACCACTCCACAAGAAGAAAACTGCCCAGTAATCATAGGACAGTAACGTTAGTGTCCAGACTATCAAATGGTGAAGGAAGTATTGCGAAGAAATACCGATTATGGATCTTAATATAGTCAAATAGAACATACAGTGTGGAATGCAGGGTTCAAGGGACCTGGGTGAGTATATGCGACATGGTAAATTAGGGGTGGAATGTCTGCAAGAAGTGTATGCTATAGGAGTAAATTATGTCCTCTACCGCTGAAGACGAGGACAATAAACAAAGAACAACCGTGGTCAGCTTTAATAATTGCGAATACGGCAACAGACGTTTTTAATTTACGGTTATATATGCAACCGAATATACAGGTAATAATAATTAAATACGGCGTAATGTAAGTAATACTCATAAATATGTACTGTCGATGTAGCAAGAGTTTACACAAGGATTTAAAAATAGCAGAAGAAATATTAGATAACTAAGAAGGCAAAGATCACAATGACGTAACAAGCGATTACAAGGCCATACAATTCTCACTGAGGGTAATGGAAATATCAACGGAGGTAAAGGTATATAATTAAACGAGAAGTTTGCGAAAATTAGATATCAGGGTATATAAGAAGAAAATGGGTGAAGATGTAGAAATGAGGAGGATATTGAGTATGTGTGAAGATGTAGAAACGGGAGGTAATATTGAGTATACAATAGATTCAGATGGCGATGTTACGGATTGCAGAAAGGTGTATTCCGAAAACGAAAGAGGTGAAGTGTGGACGAAAGAGTTAACACAAGAAAAATGAGAGAAATAAGGCGGCTAGGAAAATGAAACAAGCGAGAAACGAGCAAATAAAGAGGACTTTGTAAATGAATATAAGAAATTAAGACGGCTTTTAGCAGTCATGGAGGAGAAGAGGCGAAGCTGGAGGAACTATTTAGAGACAGTTTTTCATAAATCGTGCTGGGGTATACCTTGCCAGATGAGTGTAGGTAGAGTGAGGCAAGCAGAGGTATTGAGCAGTATCCAAGGAGGAGGAGGAACGACACAAAACTGTAAAGAAACAGGTGAACTGTTGTTGGGAAAGATTGCTAAACAGAGGGACCACGTACGACGATGGGAAAGAGAGTGGATGGAAGAGGATTTTAAGGAGATAACCCTAACAGAATTACAGTGGATAATTAAAGTATTAGGATTCAACAATAATGCTGGCTACGATTGTATAACGTATGAGATGGTAAAAGGGGGAGGTAAAGAGTTGCACACATGGCTACTAACAATGTATAACAGATGTATAAAGGAAAAATGTTGTCTTGGATTATGGAAAATAGGCAAGGTAAAATTCTTCCTAAAGAATGCGCAGAAAGACCCTCATCTAATCGATTCATGTAGGCCAGTAATGCGTAAGATCATAAAGAAGGTACTAGCACTTTATGATCAATCTGNATATATATATATATATATATATATATATATATATATATATATATATATATATATATATATATATAGAGAGAGAGAGAGAGAGAGAGAGAGAGAGACTTACTGAATTTTTTGTTAATAATAATTAACAATTAATAATAATTATGACGTCCCCGGTTCGGGCTCCACCTGACATGTACTAGGAAACATGTTGATAAATAATTTTCATTATTAATTAATTATTTAGTCTCAAAATATATTTAGGGAAAAATAAATAAATAAATTCTTAAAGACCAAAAGGGGAGGGACCTGAATACTCACTCCTATGGGAACTCCGTGAAATTAAAACACAACAATGTGGTGTTCAAATGACATAAAATGTATTTATTATCTAACATAGATTATTGGTTTGATTTACACACACATAAATATTCGTTAATCACTGATTAATTATACACAAATTTCCAGGGCACTACACATCATGACGCCTACTGCGCAACGGAACTTTTCCTCCGTTCTGGAATGGTACTCACCACGATTTCCGCCATTGAGCTTAGCTGGTCATTGACCTTACAATGCTTAAATACACGTACCACACTTGACACTTGACCTGATTACACTTAGTTACAATTTATTTCGTGTTAGCAAAAAGGTAAAACACATTACACTCTTTGACACTTCTCATACGATTTAATGATGTCTTCCTAGATGATGACCAAGTTCACAGTGATTCTTGAGTGGATGTTGAAGACCTCACTTCGATTCTCGCTCCGCAACTGTTCGACCCTTTTTGGCTTCTTCACCTACTGCTCCACTATCATCTGTCATCTACTTGCTCCACTATCGCGAATTGTTTCAGGGTTGTACTTTGCTCCGCTAATCACCTTGCGTATCTCTTAATTTCCCGTTCCTTGCAACATTTAATTGTAACTTCGTGGTCACTTGTTCATTTGCAAATAACATGCCTTCTGGCTAAAATGAGAGTGCACTGACGGTATTTGATACTTTGCAAGAACGTTGCCTTGTCTCGGCTCACAATTGTACAAAAATGATTCTACTGCGGATAATTTAACTCTGAATTTGATGCTCTGTACTCGCTGGAATTATTGTCTGGTCGATGTTCTTTCTTGTTACGAACTTGTTCCGAATTTCTACTAATTCACTGCTTTTCACTGATCATTATTCAAAATTTTGACAATTTAATACTGTCACGTATGATTCACTGGCGACTAAATTTAGCGTTTCTTGCGATTCGAATTCACTCGAGTTTGCGGAATATTGTTCACCAGCCAAACTGTCAGTTTCCCAAATCTCGGAATGTTAATTAAATTTGATGCACTCGTTGAAACGAATTCTTCATCATCACGAACTTGATAACTTTTCACGATTCGCACTTTTTGTCTTGAATGTTATTGAAGGTTGTAACTTGTAAAATAAAACAGGTTGAAATTTAGAATTCGAAAAAAATAACATCTTGTAAAATGTAGAATTTCAACTCGAAGCTGACCGAAAATTTATTGATCTAATGATGATATAATGATAACGTACTTCCCTCGTCTGCTCTAGTGTTGTTCTAATAGGTCTCCCTTTTTTATTCTCTGTGCCCGCTCTTTTTTTCGAAAAAGTTTGTCTTGTGACTTACCCCTACTTCATATTTCCTCTCTCCAATGTTTATTTTTTGCTCCTCTACCCACTACAATTTTGATTGGTTATTTCTGAAGGAATTTTGTCGAAATTTCTTTTTGCCAATACATGCTTATCGCTCCACCCCTTCTGCTTTCTGATCCGTGGATCCTCTTTTGCGTTGTTCCTAGACTTTGCTTGCTGCCGAAGTAGGCTATTCCACCATTTTTTTACAATAACCTTTGTCGTGGGCTTCTGCGCAGTTGTATTCGCAGTTCCTCTCTCAGATCCTAAGTTTTATGGCTTTATGACTATTGCGCGGTTTCTTTTGCCCATGTGCCACACCCTTGCAATTCATGTCGAGACTTGTCTTCAACCTCCGCCGTACTCATTGAACTGAAGTTATATGACCCTCTTTTGAAATCTCTCCCGCTGTAGTCTGCCGCGAACCTACCAATATTATCTTCTTCGAATTTTGCACTTCCCATCACGAACGATGTCTCCAGAGAGATTCTGCGACGTTCCCTCTCCGTTCTTTCTTAAGACGCGTTTTATTATAACCCTCGATCTTTTTGAGCTCTTACTGCCGCCGTTCTGCCGCGAACGCCTTGTTCGTTTGGACTAGTCGTTTTGTTATTGCTCTGGGAAAATAATATTCCCAGATATCCCTTCCTTCCGCGGGCTGCCTTTTATAATAAATTTTGACATTTGAATTTACAAAGGTTCTTTTCCCTAAACGTTGCTGCGTATTCGAACATGTGTCCTCCACTTGGGTGGGAACTAGGCGATGTCTCTTTTTGTTTTTTAAGAATTGTAGCTTTATGATTCTTTTGTATCCTACAATTTCTAAAGAGCTTTTGTTGCTTTTCGGAAAGATGCTCTCTCTGCTCGCTTGCGTCTGAACGTCTTTCTAACTTCACCCTCTGTTGGCTACTTTTTCTGAATACTCCATTTTATTAATTTTGAGAACGTGATTGAATCAAGCAGAGAGAGAGAGACATTAAAAGGGCTTTCGATAATGCATATTGGAGTATAATAGAGAGTATGAGAAGGAAAGCAGCCCCGCTTTATGTATTTGATATGTATTGTGCATATTTAAGTGACACATGTATATGTTGAGTACGGAGGAGAACGGATTGTAAAAAAGGTTCGATTGGGCTGTCCTCAGGGATCCTGCAATGGACCAGTCCTATGGAATATACTAGTAGATAATTTAATAGACACTTTGGAGAAAGAAGGAATTGGCGTCATCGCATATGCAGATGACATAGTGATACTTGTGGACGGGAATAGTCGTAAGTGCAGAGGAATGCTCAAAATGCTGTAGACAAATGCGATAAAGAGACACAAAGATTGAAGTTACAAATATGAGACACAAAGACAATGATGATGTGGTTTGGCAATTATAGAGAGCAACGAAGGAACCCTATTGTGCCACTTAATGGAAAGAAGATAAGAGTGGAGAGAAAAGTTAAATATCTGGGGATAGTAATAGATGTTAAAACGCACTTGATGGAACACCTGAGAATGGTTGAAGCCAAAGTTAAACGCTTATACAATATAACGATAAGAATAGGGTATTCGAAATATGCGAAAAAGCGTCTTTTTTGTGGAGCTTTGCGAGCTATGATGACCTATGGAGTATCTGTATGGGGACATAGAATGACAAATGTGCATTATGAGCGAAAGCTTAGAGCTCTACAAAGATTATGCCTCCTGAGGTTATCAGGTTGTTACAAAATATTTCAAGTGACGCGTTGGTAGTAATTACAGGAGTTTGGCCCATAGATCTCCTAATTATGAAGGTAAAGTACAGAAGAATTTTGAAGAAAGAAGGAAGAATACTGGTGAATGGAGAAGAATTGACGAAACAAAGTAACGGTTGACAGTTGTTAACGCAACTCCTATTTGAGGCATGGAATATACGATGGACGAACAGTGCGAAAGGACGACAAACGTATCAATACATACCGGACGTAACTTGCCGAGAACGGGCAGACACGGCGAAAACTGAGTCCATATATGGCAGAGACAATAACGGGACATGGTGATTATGCGACTTACTTGAAAATAATTGGCTAAGTAACCGACGGACTACGTACTTGCAGACAAGACCAGGAGACGCCCGATCATATTTTATGGGAATGTGACTTATATGGGCCAGAGAGAGGACAATTTGTCAAAATTATTAAACGACTAGGACTGACGTCATTAAATGACAAGGGATAATTGTTGGAAACTAAATTGATATATCAAACTTTTGTACATTACGTAGAACAAATTGGGACAGTAAAGGTAGCACTGCATAAAACAAACAATGACGGCTAGCAAAAAATTAGCTACGCATGAAGAACAGACAAATAGACACGCCTAAAGAGTGGAAAGCAAAGCACAGATTCAAGGGAGAAGCAGAGACCCCGGAATGACGATGTTGCAAACGGGAATTTTGTAAATGTCTTGTAGAAATGAGTTTAATTGTGTATTGTAAAGTTTTTGAAAAAAGTAAATTGAAATTGTCATTATACCCTTGAAGAATATTCAAATTAATAAGTTTATATTCAAGGACTATCACCTTCAAAAATGTTATGTTAATTCTCTCTTTATGGAAAAATGCCTGTATTGAAACTAATGATACATCTCCATTGAATTAGCACGTAGTATGAAATGCATATTTTCTGCGGTGGAAGTTGCGTGTTAACTTAACACATAATATAGCTGAGTCAGAGACTACATTAAACGTGTCAGTTCAGTTTGTCAATGTTATTGTATCATATCGCGGCACAAGATAATTTGTATCTTAGCTGCGTTACTGCTATTATTGAAAAAACTGTTACAGTTACCGAAGAACTATATTCACATTATCTAAAATTTATCTGACTTGAAATTTTTTAAAAACGTTTCATTGATTTGTTATTTATTACGCTGGTCCACATGTATTTCTATGGACACATGTATACATGTATTTCTATGTGCACGTGAATAATACGTACCCGTACGTCTAAAGACCTGTATAAATATTATTTCCTCTTATTTTAAACAAGATCACGAGACAAGAAAATTCAAATGCAATAAATGTAATGACAACAGTAAGCAATATAGCGTAAAACTTATTTCTAAAGATGTCATTTTGTATGAATATTAAATATCTATTAATTAAAATTAAGTAAATGCAGGTTTAGAAACAATGCGATGTGCCTGGAATTATGCAGTGTTTTGGACTAAGAAAAATATATTCCATTATTTTACAAAGTTTTATACTTATTTTTATAAAGATGCGTATTTTTTAAGATTAAAAAAAATACTTATATTTCTATATTTGCTTTAATTTTTCATAATGTATTGCTTCCTGTATAACAATGTTTTGCATATCAGCATTTGTGCTTTCCATGTTTCTTTTTTAATTGACAGGATCTTGAGCATGGCCATTGCTTTCGATATATTGATTTCTATTACTATACTAGTATTTGCTTCATGTGTATGCCCTCCATATTTTTATCTTCATATTAGTAGATTGAAAATTGATGAGCATAAATTATTTAAAAAACTACAATGTGAACTGTCTGACCAATTTGTTGATCACAACTATAGGGAGAGTCGTAAAATAAATAACAGATGTGTGTACCAATTTATCGATGTCGCTTTTGGTTGTCTTATGTTGACTTAAGTTTAAATTAAGATTCAAAATTCCAATGCTTGAGACAAAGTTTCTTGTGTGTTTAGGAATACAGATTACAGGTCACTATTTACATGTAATAATTATTACCAAGAAGTAAAATATTATTAATAAGCATAAAATTAATATTAAAAATAGTTATTCCTCTCTAAAATATTGTGTGAATTTTTGATTGTCGTATCTGAGAGAAATTCAATTTTTTATCAATACTAGTTTAACTTTATGTTAATTCTTATTTTAAATGTGCTATTTAGCCTATAGTTAATTGCTTTGCAATTATTTTGCTCATCGTGTATAACAAATTCGACTGTCAGTGTTTTTGAATGATAATGAAATTGAAAGAAAAGAGACATTTCAAAACTGTATTTTCATTAGATTCTCCTAATTATGTAGTATTCTGATTGTTTATTAGAAGAGTCAGAACAATTGGATGACTATGAAGGGGTAGTCAAAAAAAACATCTCAAATTGAAAAGGGGGTAATCTATTTACGAGATGTTTGGAAATATTTAAGGAGAACAATTCATCAACTTTTTGCGACAAACATACATCCGTACTAATATCCGTGTTATTATTCGTATAAATTTAGTTGTATATGTACTCAACACTGGTACGGTTGTGTACATTAATTATGTAGCCCCATGTAAATTTTTTGCGTTTAATTACAAACATATTGACATTCTATTAGTATTAAAACTCGCAGCTACCTTTTTATCTTATCTGGGAAATTTTGCTGAAATTTTTGAATCCGCCTCTACCTTAGGGCCCTTGATCGGAATTGATGGAGAGTAACTTAGTTTATTGTCCACCACGTGGTCATACGCAGTTTGTAACTGCTTTCTTGATCATAAAGTTTATTATTATTATTATTATTATTNCTGTCTCTTATACACATCTAGATGTGTATAAGAGACAGCATATTGACATTCTATTAGTATTAAAACTCGCAGCTACCTTTTTATCTTATCTGGGAAATTTTGCTGAAATTTTTGAATCCGCCTCTACCTTAGGGCCCTTGATCGGAATTGATGGAGAGTAACTTAGTTTATTGTCCACCACGTGGTCATACGCAGTTTGTAACTGCTTTCTTGATCATAAAGTTTATTATTATTATTATTANGTCCACCACGTGGTCATACGCAGTTTGTAACTGCTTTCTTGATCATAAAGTTTATTATTATTATTATTATTATATAAATGCGTAACGCGAAAGTGTCTGTCGGTTTGCTACCTGATCACGACGTAACTACAGAACCAGTCGTAATGAAATTTAGCTAGGAGATAGGTAAAATGTCCAGGATGAACATAGGCTAACCTTTATTTTGAAAATCTGTGATAAGAATGATAAAAATGTTTCTGACAATAAATGTCGATAAAAACGAAAAAAAAATTCCAATTATATTTGCTGACACTTCATAAACGGTTAGTGATAGATGACAACTATGGCAATATTGTGTGCCTCAAAGAGTTCTACAAAAGATTCCGCGATAGTATGTGTCTATCTACAATAATTAATCTAAAGAATCAATAAAACGTCATTACGAATAGAAGTGTTAAAATGCTTCAATTTAAGAGAGTATTTTAAGATAGAAAGAATAAATCATCATATTTCATGGATTACTTGGTTTGTGTGTTTAACAAAGATGAAAAACGTCTTTAAGTCATAAAATTGCGACGAATAGTTTAGATTTTACAAGAATTTTAATGAATTGGTGCAGCCGCGTCATGCCTCGGAAGCGAAAATTCGACCGGCGCGGCTCCTGCGAGATGTAGTGCATTCAAGTTTTGTATTAAATTTGTATTATAATTAATTTGAAAAATTAGGATGCTGTACATGTTTTTAAAAATCAGCAAGGAAAAGTATATTGATATTACAATAAAGATAGGTTTTATTTTTTCTTGAGTAAAGGAAAATTAGTCTAAGAAAAATCCCGAGAAATGCCACGTAATCGGCTAATTCAAAATATATGTTTTCTATAATATAAGAGGCGCTGTTCAGAGTAACTGACTCGCAGTTCAACTCTCTCACCCACTCACTCGTTCATTTATCAATGCAGAGAAAAAAAATAGGGTGGATGTTTTTGTGTGATCTAGGGGCTTAGTAATAAATCCAACTTTTCCAAATTCCGGTTTTAAATTGGGGTAAAATGTGATTTTACGACTTTTCTATTTTAACAAGTATGTTAGATATCATCTCGAATTTTAAATGAAAATGGTGTACATTTTAAGTATTGTTAATTCTAAAACCCAGAAACTGATTACTAGGTTTTTCAATATTTAATTTTTTATACGTGCAAAGAGGTGGAAATTTGTCGGGTTTACGTCGTTCATTCTAACTGTATGGTATATTATATTCGCTATATCTCACTAATTAATGTAGGTATCATCTGGGTTGTATTTAAAATGTTTTTAAATAAATTATCTAAAAACCAATTTCTGGAACTTTTGAAAGTTCCCTTTAAATGGATGAAAATGTTTGATCCTTTGTGCTATCTGACATAATCGACGCACAGAAAAAAATATTGAATATAAGATCATGAAATTTTGTCGTGATCTTCCACTTGCATATAGTCTATTTAAGAAAATATTTTACAAACTTTTTTCTTTAAAAGGGATGAATTTGAATGTAAACCACGATTTCTGTGTAAAAGTGCTATTTAAATGGACGCTAAATAATTAGGAAGTTTCAATCACAACACCACAATGAAGACTTTTGTGCGAAATCGGGCTGTGTCCGCTTGTTAACAATAAGAATAATGGACAATCTCTTTCGAAGTTTCAGTGTATTTTGGGAATAAAAATACGCAGAATATGTTGTAATTATATCTGTAATAATCATTTGTAGAATATTGAATATGATGAGCTTTATTTATTGGTGGATTCTTTCTCTAATTCAAGTCGACCCATCGCTGTAATGGTGTTTTTTTCTGCGTAGGGAATGGCAGAAAGAAGTGAAAAACAATAAATCACCCACTCTCTACAAGGCCCTACGAAGGACGTTTCTGTCTTCTTACATCCTTTTCGGGGTGATGTTGCTCTTCCATTGCCTCGTCATCAGGTAATTATTTACTTTCACTATTCACAAAATCTGTATTGATCCCACATGACTTACATTTCTTTACTACAGGAACTTTAATTGTGATGTTTGTGGAACTACCTCTTTTGGCTAATTAGGCAGTAATGGAGGAAAAGTGGAGGCGAGACCTGGGGTCGCATCGGAGATCACCAGTTTTGTGCGCTGGTGCGCTTCCATTATGCTATCCCGTTCGCCTCTCGGTCCCATGTATCATTGTCTTTCATCTTGCGATAGCCCATTTTCGAACCCCGATCCCATCTACCATTTTCGTTCAACCCAACATAATTAATTTTTTACATGGCGGTGTGGTAAACCGCAATTGAAGAGATTTGTGTACCTTATTTGGGTCAGATAAGGTAACATATAATTAGCATAAAAACATTTTCATTTTTAAAACGAATTATAATAAAGCATCGAATAATTTGTGTAATTTAATTTTGTATCAAAATGGAAGTTAGCTTACATTCTATTCCAAATCCTAAACAATACGACCGGGAAATATTAGTTTCAATTAACTAAATAATTTTTTTGAGATATGAGTTCAAGGAAAAGTTTTGTAAAAATGGTCGGGTAGCGTTTTCTTCATTAGTGAAAATAAGGGATTAAGGATATTAATTTATGTACACTACAAACGAAAACTAACTAACCACAAAGATTAATGAGAAAATAGTCTCCAGATTTCATCAGGGATTTGGGAGAAAATATTTGTGCAACAACTTAAAAATCACGAGAGTTAATCTGCGCATGCGCAACACATTTTTGCGGTTGGAACTTCGAACCGTAAGACTAGCAGGAAGGAAAACCACCGCTGAAGACATAATCCTTCATACCCAGAAGGAGAATCAAACCTGGAATCATTTCAGTACCTAGATGGCACAGCTATTGCTACTCCTCTACCACGGATGGTACATTAGGTGATCAAAGATCGACTTTTAATTCTGTTTCGCAGTAATAACAGATAGCGAGAACTGTATTATGTAATTTTACTGAAATGGTTGAGGAATAGCGGAGAATAAAAATCTTGTTGTAAGTTGTAAGATTTGGATGTATATCTGTTCCTAATGGTAAAAAATATGGCAGAGTACAGAAGGGATGTGATTGAAAAGTTATTTAAAATAAATTAAGATATTGTCTCCTTTGTTAGATCTTGTACAATGTGTGTTTCATTATAATATTTGTAAATGGGAAACGTAGCGTGCTATTGAAGCTTAGGGCTCTAATGAACTTGACGTTGACGAACCCTAAAGTCCAACAAAAAAAATTGAAGATTATCTACATGGAGCGATAGGAGGTAGGAGTTGGGTGGTAGGATATTGTTAGTAGGTGGACCGGTTAACTGGGTATACCAATAACTTGGCACTCGTGGAGGGGTTAGTAGAAATGGTTAGTAATAGCGTTATTGATACTAGCAGGAGGTGGATAGAGGAAGGAGAGTTCGTTTTTCAGTAGTCACAGCTATAAAAACTGGGACATTCATATGAAAAGTCTGATAAAATAAATAAATAAATGACTTTATTAGTGGCGAGACTCAGACCGAGGTCTGCTCTTCCACCTAACCACTTTAAAAATATTTACAATATTATTACAAAATTAGTTTGAATGGGAGGGTATTTACTATATCTACTGCTGAGAAAACAAGGTAAGGACCATCCCGGTATTGAACCTTAAGCGATTGAGGGAAACCCAGCGAAAACCCCAATCAGAATGGCGGTTTAAGGTTGAACATAACAAATAATTTATAAGATAATATAAGATAAAATTGATTTATAAACTAATGTAGTACCTGTTAGAAAAGAATCCCATTGGAAAGGAAAAAAAGAGTTTTGCAGAAAAAATGAATATAACATTACATAACGACTGTTCCAAAATTAAGTGAAACATTACAAAAATACAAATATAAATACAGTTAGCATATATTTCAGTTTACAGGGAATAAAATAACACGTATTGATTACATTATACTGTGGGTTACACCTTAAAATACATAAAAAAATTAATTACAAATTACAGGACATTTTATTATACAATATTTTACATTTGGGAAGTAACAACAACGTAGAATGGGAGGGGTAGAAGTAGAAGGGGAGAGGGAGGAATAGAAGTAATAAGGGGAGAAGATACTTTTAAGAATAAAGGGTAGTTGAAAATCGATGTGGCGTTTGCAAGAGAAGGAAAATATGGTAATTGAATACATTAATGATAATAATAAGTAAGGTATTAGGGAAAGTGCCTAGGTATTTATTTCATACTATAAAGGATGTTGGCGCAATCAAGAGGTTAATTTTCGTTTGAATGTATGGACACCATTCGAATGCCTCACGTCAGGTGGTAGTTTATTCCATTCACGGATTGTACTTACTGTAAATGACTTGTTGAATATGACCGTTCTGTGTCGTGGTACCGCGAGAAGTTCATCATTTCTAGTTTTTTGTTGTTTTAAATATTGAAAGTTTATAGTAAGTTGAGTTAAATGTTTATTATTTAGAATCTTGAACAGCATGATGAGACTATGGAGCATGATGAGACTGAACAGCATGATGAGACGTCGTAATTTAATGATATTGTCGGAAGTTGATATTAATGAAGTTTTTCCACATGAAAATGCAAAATCTACCTAAGATGACTACATGTAAACGAAATTTGTTGAGTTAATATGTGGGAGAAGAAATGAAGCTTCGAGACTCGAAATATTTTACGTAGATTATATGTAATTAATTGGATATTAAATTTTTGGGTTCCAGAATCCTATTATTTGAAGATGATCTTCAAGCCAATATTTATTGCTATGGGAGGATTACACTGAATGTTTTAATACAGGGATATTAGTAGGGTTTGGGTTTATATTGGTTTATAAATATAATTTATAACAAAACAAATATCTCTTCTTCAATAGTTCTTTAAAGAATGTTGAAGATTTAATATTTTCTGAGTTGTTCTTTTTTATATTGATCAAATACGTCTGATGGAGGAATAAATGTTATAGTTTGAGACACCTCCTAATTTTCGGAATTCAAGAAGATTGTTATCGTGTAATGAAGTTGATGAAGTGTAAAACATTTGTGCGATTAGTTCCGGCATTTTAATCGTGGTTTGAACTAACTTGGTATGTTATGTGTAGTTGGGAAGGATTTTGTTGCCTTCAGATGCTTTCTAGCTGCGTTTCAAAGAGTTATAAAGAGACACGATATATTATTGTAAGACTGGAGATAATGAATTGGAAGAACCTCACGTTCAACACAAAGACGCAAACGTTCGATAAACACAACTCCTTCAACACAACTCCCTCCTGAGATTTTTCTCAGGAGTTTACTATCTTGCACACACACGTTTCGAAATTTGTTTACTTGTTGATGAATTAAGTACTAGTTTTGCCTCACGGTTCATATGCTAATGGTATAGAATTAAAATCATAAAATTTGTCATCATTTATTTTAGACATATAACCCAGCTCTGTATTATAATAGAGAAAACGGTTGATTTGACATGACATTGGTGTGGCAATTACTGTATGATCTAATTGAAGTTCATAGAAAGAAAAGGAACGGGAGGTAACGGACAACTTGCGCATGGGAACGGTTGGAGTCAGAATGTGAAGAAAATATGCTTAGTCAAAATAGGAAGCAGTCGTATTTATATTAAAACACCCTCACGATGGATGCTTAGCATTTTGGATCCCCGATAGATATTGGTAATATAATTTTGCAATTGGGATTATATATTCACGAAGAAATCGACGAAGCGAGCTAAGGATATGGACTCATTGAAGTTTTTACACTACTAACTACAACAAAATTTTCGAGAATATGCTAAACAGTTTAGTGATTGAAGTCTACACAATATTAAGTGAAAATGCATGACATTCTCTCCTATACAATCACCCGCTCTTCTCTAATATTGTTAACTGGTTAATTATTTTTTTATGCCGTTAGGCGTAATCTCTATTTCTAACTATCTTCATTTCGTCGAAATTCAACAAAGTGCGTAAAAGGTTTTGAGTGTAAGCAACATCGAGAAAATTATAATTTTAGGCTTTAAAATATTTAAGCACGGCATCAACTTAATTCGTATTTAATGGGTAGTGTTTAACACAAACACAAAATATCTGCAAGAAGACATCGAATCTCGAGACAGCGCCGCAGCTTTTTAACCTGGAGTAGGTTTTTAACTTGAATGAATATCAAGAATATCACTTCAAAAATTAAAAAACACACCTATTGTTGAAGCAGAATTAATCTCATTGGAGCTTATAAAAAATAAGATTCCATTGTCGGAAATTTTTATTGGCTATGCCAATAATAAGTTGAAATCAAGAAATAATATGCCAATAATAAGTTGAAATCAAGAAATAATTCACACTATTTATAATGTGAATTTTAAATAAATGTTTCAATATGAAAAAATGAGGAAATAACGAATTTTATAGATACAATACGTATTTTCATCCTCGAGCTCGTTTCTCGTGAAAAAACCTAAAAAACAGATGAACTTCTATCGTCATTCGACTGTCAAGGTCGAGTGACAGCCGCGCGCTCTGATACAGGAATTCTGAACTTATTTTGACTGCCCTTCGTAAGCTCGCTCGCTGGAGCTATCTGGTGGGGTAATTTTAAACCACCCTTTTGCGAGGGAGTGGCAGCTTGGATAAATTCGCTGTTTACACAACGGCCTCCAGCCGGTTACTGAAGAATATACTATATCTTCAAAGCGGGAATGTCAATTTTGCTGAACTGCGCAAGCGCAAGGCACACCTGCACGCAAGAGTTGACTGATCGTCTCAGGTGCCTTCAATCCGCTACCTGCACGATCATTTTGAAAGAGGTAGAATGGTCCAGTGTGTGGAACGAATCCTTGTGTGAATGTTTGTTTGTGAAAATGCACGTAGTACATTTCTATTAAGTATATTTTCTGTTATTGTTTTGTGTTGTACACTTCGTAATTCCATGGGGAAGATAATGCACAATGAACTACTGCAGGTCGTAAATGTGTAGAGTGTAGTTTGTTTTACTTGATTTTCCATAAATAAACTGAATGATATTTATATATAGCTACTAACTAGTGCTCCTGGCTGAACACGGAAAAAATGTAATAGATAGGTCATCTATGGAAAATACACCCAATGTTACAGCTGTGCATCCAAACTACAATTCTAGCGTTCAGAGTAACGAAAATTCAACAAATTGGTTAGTTTGTGATTGCATTTTTCGTCCATTGATAGGAAAAAATATGGATATTTTATAATATGGTTAGAAGAATACCGTTTAAAACCGACTTTTTGGCGCATGTCCAATGAAAATTCGAGAGAATCTTTTGGAAATTACTTGCAGCAATTGTTAATTGACGGAGATAAAATGTGATTGTATGCGGCATATATGACTTATGTGCATGAAATAACATTGAAATAATGCGAAACACGGCCTACCGCGATGGTGGGACAGCATGATTTAAAAAAGTGGTAGGGTACTCGCCTTGAGATCCAAAGTATCCTAGTTCGAATACCAGTGCTACTGGAAACCTGAACAAGGACAATGAAGTAGAACTTACGAAACTCAAAGAGAACTAATTCCACTGTTGTGATGTTGAAACGTTTTTAGATGATGGATAATGTTAAAAGAACTTATAATAAAACTGAATTACACTTATCTTAAAAGATATCGTTCAAAGAAATGGCTAGGATAATGATTAGTGAAAGCTCTCAGTAATTTTATCTTATCTAGGAATTTTTGCTGAAATTTTTGAATCCGCCTCTGTCTTAGGACCC
The DNA here is from genome assembly GCA_002313205.1 of Laupala kohalensis. NCBI lineage: Eukaryota > Metazoa > Arthropoda > Insecta > Orthoptera > Trigonidiidae > Laupala > Laupala kohalensis. The sequence continues at coordinate 1,588,745 of NNCF01126639.1, read as the reverse complement.
TTGATCGGAATTGATGGGATGGTCCCTTTCTTGCTTCCGGAGAGTAAATTAGTTTATTGTCCTCCACGTGGTCATACGCAGTTTGTACTGCTTTTTTGACAATAAAATTTATTTATTTATAATTTGCATTATAGATCAATAAGATTTGAAGGTGGTTGACAAACTAGCAGTAAAGTAGTTGTACTAGTTATAATCAAGGAATTAATAGTTGAGTTTAGGGAATCAAGAAAAGAGTTAGAAATAGGTTCGGTAATTAAACTTAATAGTGATTATCAGGGCCCGGATTTTGATGGCATGTCATCTTCTTTTCCTTATGCAGTATTCATTGCTCTTAAGTAATAAAATCCTGAACACGAATCTCTGGTTATAAAAATATTAATTTTATTGGACATTTTTTCGTCATATTTTCTGCTTTTAAATTTTTAGGTCATTTTTTCAATTATTACTTCATTTTTTGCGTTTTATTCCCTTTTCTGGCCCCTCTTTCTCTTTTGCAAGAAATTAGAAAACTAAAATTATTAAATTATTTAACATTTATGTTTCATATAAAGAAATAATTGGATTTTTGATCAGTAGGTCGACAATGTACGTGGTGAGAGTAGGTTTATTACGTATATCGTACATATTGTTGTCGCAGCAAGCAATTCTCATATTTTCACTGTGTTTGTGGTAGCAAAAAAGGCCCCTCGACAATGTGCAAGTTGAAAGGCAACCATTTGATCTGTTATTTTCACTGTCACAGATTTAGTTATGTACAGATTTTCTGAGAGTTTGGTGTTTAGTTCAGTGTTCTTAGTTTCATTCAGCCAAGCCTAAAATAAAGCCATCTAAATCCTCTCATTAAAGACAAATTGTATCTGAATTTGGAGATATTTTCTCTACGGTCGGTGAAGTGTTATTTTGTAAGATGTCCGAAACAAAGGTATCAGAAGACAGAAAATTTTCTGTTCGGCAACATATGGGTAACTCGCAAGTAAGAAGGAATCCACGTAACTTTTACTGCAACAATGTGTATCCATGAAGGAGAAGAAATCGTCAGATTTTTAGAGACTTTTGTGAAGCTTTTGCATCTGCAAGCATCCCATTTTGGACATTGAACACATTGAAGAGTTTTCTGGAATTAAATTTCGGACGTCCTATCCCAGACGAATCAACTCTTCGGAAGAACCACCTGTCACAATGTTACGACAACACCGTAAACAAGATACGGGGAAAAGTACATAGAAAGAAAATTTTCGTATCCATTGACGAAACGAGTGATGTAATATCGTTACGTGGCTGACATGATCGTTGCTATATTGGTGATCGACGGACCAGGTGAAGTGTTTCTGCTTACAAGTGAGGTATTAGAAACTATTAATCATCCCGCAATTTGTAGATTCTTTGAAAAATGTATGTTTTTATTGTGGCCTGAGGGTACCAGAAGTGATGACGTCTTGCTTTTTGTCTCTGACGCAGCGCCATACATTGTGAAAGTAGGAAAGTCAATACAAGTTTTTTACCGGAAAAGGGTGCAAATTTCTTGCTTAGCACAGGCTATGCATAGGGTGGTAGGGAGGTTAGAGCACATTTTTCTCAAGTGGATGCCTAGTGTCAAAGACGAAGGAAATTTTTGTCAATGTTTCCTCTCGTAAACTGCTCTTCCAGACCATGACTCCCGGTATTCAACTCCCACCACAACATGTCATCACCCGATGGGGCACCTGGATAGATTCAGCAATATATTATTGCAATCATTTCCAGATGGTGAAGCGTGTTATCGAAAGACTAAATCCTGACGATGCTACTGCAATTGATACGGCTAAAACACTATTTTAAAACATTCAAAATGAAGGACAGCTAGCCTTCATAAAGGCAAATTTCAGTTGCTTAACACAAGGACTCATGTACTGGAGAAAGGTGCAAGTCTGGAAAGTTCTCTAACTCTAGTTAACAAAATTGCATCTGATTTGGAAAGTGTAGGGGGAGAAGTTGGAAGAAGGGTATCTAAGAAAATGGAAAATGTTCTTGATAAAAAGTCTGGATACAAAATTTTGTGTCATTTCTCAAGTGCTAACCGGTGAGACATTTAATACGTCCTGCATTGAAGAAGATCGCACTGCCACTGATTTCGCGTATTTCAAGTATGCTCCAGTTGTATCAGCGGATGTGGAAAGGGATTCCTCACAATACAAAAAATTTGCTTTCCGACAATAGGCGTTCCCTAACTTTCGAGAACCTGCGCACGCTGCTGCTTTTCTACTGCAATAATTCTGAATAAGCTAGATTTTTTTATACGTTCATCTTCCTAGACAATACAAATTTGCGAGTTTAAATTAGTATTAATTTTTAATTTCAGTTCTAGCGTTACAGAAGCATGTATTGTGCTGTACTCTCATACTCTGAAATGAAGAAAAAAAATTTCGAGTCATTTTTTAGATATTTTTGGTCATAATGTAGAAATAAAATTAAGAAATAATAATTTTAAAAATATATTTAATTACTGTGAACTAAAACAATACAGAGAAAACGTTTTAGGATAACATTCAGAGTTAAAATGTTGATATCGTTCACGGTGATCGCGAACTGAGTACGAGAGGCGAGACTCTAGAAGAGAGCATGAGTTGGAAGATCAGGTAACAAGGATCGAGTGTTGGATCTAACACTTCATACATGTTGTTGCTCACACTTGAGAATTGCTATCGTGGTTTAAATATTAAGCCATGAGTACTGAAACTAGATAAAAAATGAACTGTCGTTTTCTTTGCAAGAGCAAACAATAAGAGCGACACTGAGAAGTCACCAGTCACAGAGGTCTAAAAACAAGTGTTGAAATAAAATCATAAATGATGAAATAAAATCATAAATGATGAAATGAAATTAAACGAGAAAGTGTAAATGATATACAAGATTGAACATAAATGAAGAGCCTTGTAATGGCCATATTTGAAACAATATAAATAAAAATAAAATGATGATCTCTTGTGAAATCCGAAGAGTTCTGGTCCTAATAGATTCTTTTGTTTTTCAAATGAATGTGTACTGCATGGGAATCATTACTTATAGGCTCAAAAATTTAATTTGCCTCAAGAAGTTCGAAATATTTTTTGCAGTTATTTAAGAACCTCCCCCCTTTTTTTGGTAAAATCATTAAATAATTTTTTGTTGTCAAGTAAAATCACAACATACTCGACATAATTATGTAATTTGAGGATTTCACTTTCATTTTTAAATTTCAAGTTGAAACAAAATATTTTGATCCATATAAATTATGTCGAAATAATATACAGAAACCAAAATTTGGGACAGACATGCTCAACTACAGACGCAAGGAAAGCTTTATTGTGTCATTCGGATCATTGGAACCATTCAATGAAATGGTAAAATATATAGAGTGGTATTTAAGTAGTGGAGAAATGGGAAGCTTTCGAACCGGGTGTTATTCCACAAAAAGCAACCGAAATTTGTATAGGCTATGTTTTACAACATGTGAATTATATTAGGCCAACGAAACATATATTTTATTAATGCCAGTATAAAGTAAAGATTCAAATCGCTGCGTTTGTTCCGGTAATGATTAATCCAGAACTTGCTAATAGTAGCATGGGACGTACATGAAAATGGTTACTCATTAAACACAGATTTTGTAGACATTATCTAAAATACGTGAAGTGAAAAAAAATTATAAATTTGACATCAGAGAGAACTAAGATCATATTTACTTGAAATACAATTTTTGTGGTCTTTATATCCCAAAGAAGTTAAAATTGTAGAATCTTTTGGTATGACCCACCAACAATCCGAGCTTTGGAGAATATAAACAAATATTTTGCAAAATGGTACGTCTTATTTCATAGAGGAGAAAAATATTTTTGATGTAGTAATTTAAAATTAAAAATCACTCGTGAAGGTAAGCGTGTCAGCAGTGGGGCACTAATTGATTCAATCAAAACGCAAAATACTTCGTAACAATGTGTTACGTGGGTCTTCAATATTGAATTTACATACTGCCAAGAGACTCATGAAATACACTAAAACCGATTTTGTGTGACATGGAATGATTTGTTTCTTGCCTTGAAGTATGACCGCAAATATTCATGCAGTCGCGGCAATAAAGGGAAAACTTGCAGTTCGGCGCAATAACGCCTGTAAGTGTTATCACTAAGTGTAATCATGTAGGTCGTGGTTTACTATTATCGTGTTGAGCGAGCATTATGATGAGAGTGATACTCTCCAGCGGGTAGAGGCGCTATTGTCGCCTGCTCCAAGACCATCTCAGGGAATTAGAATTCAATGTCGCGACTGTGGTGTGTCAACACATAAATTTATGTTTAATAACACCAACCTCGACCCTTAAAGAAGCAGTGAGCGTAAGGTAAAAACAAGCTATACAAATCTGAAGCATCAACTAGCCAGCAGCCTTATGGGTACTCGATCCTCAAAGTCCCTCTTTTGTTGCGAATCAACTATACACAAAGTCATGATGATGTAAAATGTCTGCCGAACACGAATTGCTAACTTCAACGAATTCAAGTAATATCCGAATAAATATTTATCGTAGCCACAAAAGCAATTATGTCAGGTAAATAAATAGAAGTTAATAACACGANTCTTCCCCCAGGGGACTTACATCTAGTAAGTACGTGTTTGGCGAACACGGGGCCGCGAGCTGAGTCTGGCATTGCTCCCACTTACTTGTGCCATGCTCCTTCCTTTCTCTTTTCTGACCTCCCTTGGTCACCTCTTGTTCATTTCGATCCCGCTAGGGTATCTTTCATTTTCCTCAGCTGTCTCTCCCTCTCTCTTCTTTTTTCCTCGCTTTTTTATGTTTTGATATATTGTCATTCAGGAGGGTTTTTAGTGGGTATGGTTGAGTCATTCGGCGAGTCCCAAACGTATGGAGAGTCATGTTGGCTCTCCTTAGTGCGTAACTGCATTTTCCCCACCTGCACAGAATTTTAGGGCTCTTAATGACCTCGATGTCGACGAGCCCTAAANAAAGCCCCCCCCCTCCAAAAAAACCCAATACGTTTGCGTTCATGTTTTTTTTTCTTGTGTTACATAATCTCTGAGAAAAGTTACACGACTTCGTGTATCGATTGCTGGACACTTGGATTACATGTCTGTGATTTTCCGTCTTTACATGCACAATAGTGAAGGGATCCATTTAGAGATGTAAAATGTATATTCTTGACTTAAATCTGTATGTCTTGACTTAAAAAATATGTGATGTGTTTGCAGAGTGGCGTATCCCCTGTGCCTTGGAGGTCTCGTATCATACTTCAGTTCGTCTACGTGGGCAGGCATTGAAGACGGTGTTGTAAGGAATGGAGCTGTGCCTGGAGTAGGGCCAGAGGGTGCCTCCAAGGACGCGGCCTTCGCTTTCGCAGGGGGGCTCGTCCTCGCATCCACGTGCAATATCTTCTTCTATCATCACTTCAATTTAGGCACTCAAGTGCTGGGCATGAGAGTACGCGTCGCTCTTACGTCACTTGTGTACAGGAAGGTGAGAAAGAAGTTTATAAAATATGTTCCCTAGATTTCCTTCATGAAAATATGCGGAAAAATATAAAAAATGTAAGGAAATACTATTTTTTGAAAATTTTGCTTAAAAATCGTGTCATCCCATCCTGACCCGGGTTTGTTTCCGGGTTTGCTTTGAGTAGAGGCAAATTTTTCATACGAATTCTCTAGGTTCTTGCCTAAAGCCGGCATCTAAAATTTGATAAGAATATGTATTACTGAAATTACTTTTTTTGTTTTATTGAATACAAATTTAATGGTATTATGTTAATATTATAAAACGTACCAAACTATTTTTGTTGTTAGGAGTGTGCTGAAATGTTAAATCCGCCTCTGCTTTAGGGCCCGGAATCGATGGTTGCCCATTGCTTCGTTCCGGAGGGTAAATTAGTTTATTGTATGTACATATTTCTTCCGTGTACCCTACACAACTTTCGGTCAAGTGAAAATGGCGACCAGCCGGGACTCGAACCCGGGTCTCTTGCTTTGATCGCAAGGGTGTTAACCGCTACACCACCGGTTCGCCTTCCACAACTGTACACCATTTCCACCCAGACCTAAACCCCGGCAGACCTGGACACATCCCCATACAGGAGATAAGTGAACCAGGCGGCACACTATGCTGTGTGCACTTTATTACCGGTTTCATACGTACCTACGTGTTAAGGTTCGTCATGTACATATTTCTTCAGTGTACCCACTCGTGGAGAATATATGTGAATATAGTTTATTGTACTCCACGTGGTCATACACAGTTTGTTACTTTTTTCTTGACAATAAATTTATTATTATTATTGAAACTTCAAACCAATAATTCTTCATAACACATGTGTATATTGCATCCATCTCCTCACGGTAGGGGCGAGAATCTATCTCTCCATCACAGGAGGAGGCAAATTAATGTTACCTGCTTTCTAGACAAAAAAAAGTATTTGAAATAGAGAGAAGACAGAAACTAATTTAAGTGGTTGAACGTACTTTTATATATGAAACACATAAATTGGTTATGAACAAATAATGTTAACATTTGATGTAGTGAATAATGAATAGCATCCCTATAAATATTTGCTATTCAAACATCTTCACGACGTATTAATTCAATGTGAATCTACCATACACGTCACTTACTCTTGAAGTTCACGGGAGGCCAAGCTATCTCTTGTCTTCGTGATGTACAAGCATAAAAGAATGGATAGTGGAATGTAATATGAAGGATAAATAACTTTGAATACGGTAGCAAACTATGGGACTAAAACTCATATTTGAGAGCAGATAGTTCCCTATTTATGAGCACGATCTGGTTTTATATTAATATTTCGAGTTGAAAATCAACAATACCCAGCACTTATAACTAGAGAATCGATAAAATCAGCGCATGAATATAACTGGATAAAAGTTAATACTCTTTGTTGTTAGGACGAGAGTTTTTCTTCTTGGACATATACGTCCATCTAAAAACGAGCAAACCATAGTTCATAGTTGTGCATAGTTTTTAGCCGAAAATTTAACATTAAAAATATATACTTACAAGATAATTCTCAGCGAAATGTTGAAACGTAAGTTACAATAATCGCCATAATTCTTGTGGTACACATTATTGAAGTAGGAGTCGCGTCGAAAAACGCCCAAAACAATATCAGTTTTGTCCTAATTGTATTATCTGAGTTAGCGATGATAAGTGTTTTACTTTTTGTTGGTCAGTGCAGTATGAAATAAGATAATGGTAAATCTAGCTTCCTTATGATATTACTTGGTATTCAAATTTAACTCGAATGCACAGAACATCTGATCGGACAGTAGTGACTAGTGTAGCGTACGAACAAGGGTAATCACATGTGGAGGAGATAAGTGATAGATCTTCCATATAATTGTTACCTGAATATTTGGTAATCATAGTCATTCACGTCTGTTTTTGGTGCTGTAAACATCGTTATTATTGTTACCAATAAAACAGTTGTGTGTGGGGAAGATAAGAAAAATATAGATTCAAACACGAGGCAGATGACACTAGGTGACGAATCACATCAAACCTCACAAAACTGAAACCGCCGACACTGGCATAGAAAAAGAGTACAACCTAGTCGATTTGCATCGTATGGAAGAAATGGTTGAAAGAAAAGACTCGTCACCAGGACGACGGGAACTGCGGTCTTGAACCAAATAGGATGAAAACAGCTAGAAGTGAATGAGTAGTAGACGCAGAAATGCGATTTGCGTCACAGTATGACATTTCTTACCAGCGCAGCACTTTTTTGCAGTTTGTAGCACATTTCAGCTATAAGCGATTTGTCTCCTGATTTGTCAGTTGAGCATATGAAATCTAAATATGACCTGCTGTCAATGACCAAATCTGATGTTCACTTATACAACATTGATTTGAGTGCGCTGTTAACACGATAATAAATTAATACACTCCTTGTTTTATACATAACTTCTAAAAAGAAAAAAAATTGATTCATTTACATGTATTATCTTCCTCTCTTAGACAACTCAGTCTGGTAAATTTTACGAAAAGAGAGGGGGCGCATGCCATGATTATAGCTTGAGGTACAGCAATTATAAATCCGTCCCCTTGTTCGGAGTTGATGGACTGGTACTTTCCTTGCTTCCGGAGAGTACATTACTTTATTGTCCTCCTCGTGGCGTCACGCAATTTGCAACTGCTTTTTGAAAAACAATCTTTTTAATTGATGGATTATGTTGGATGTGAATACGCCTCTTCGTAGAGCCTTAAAAATAGCGATTGGTTGTTGCAGGTGCTTCGTCTGAGCCAAGCAGCGGGGTCGCGCGTCGCTGCAGGGCAACTCATCAACCTTCTCTCGAACGATGTGGCTCGCTTCGATCAACTCTTCATGTACCTGCATTATATGTGGGTGATGCCAGTGCAAGTCATCGTTATCACGTACTTTATATGGCATGCCGTCGGAATGGCTGCATTCATTGGTGTAGGTTCATTGCTTGTGCAGACTGTTCCTGTTCAGAGTGAGTAGATGGCCACATACTCTTTCGGCAATTTAAGTGACATTTCCAGAAGAAATAAGACTAATAAAACATTGGTTTGTCTGAAACTAAGGAGTTTCCATGCAACTAAGGAGTAGATTTGTGTTCAGTAATTTTTCTTCAACTCCTCGAACACTTGCAATTTCTCTTTCTGTAGACGATACAATCAAGAGACACCCGGTCGTGCCACGATGCTCCCAATTTTCCGAACTTCAGTCATCTGGATCCCCAATTAACCGGAATGACGGGGAAAAATGATGTACTTTTAATTGCGGTACACTTATCTATTATAATTTTTTACAGTATTGAGCTAACTTTAACCACTGTGTGACCTATTATACTCGTATCAGAAAATTTTAAAATTTGACATTTCTTAGTCACTTTGGCTTATAAATAACTTGAAAAAAAAAATCGGAATATTTTATTATTCGGACCTGGTCTCGTCTCAATTCATCCGTATACTTGGAGTTCTATTGCACTAAATTTTCTGGTATTATATTTTTTATTTATATAAAGTGGCATTATCTCAAGTATATAAACTGAAGTGTTTGTATCTCGAACCTTCAATCCAAAGTACATATTTTATTCATTTATCAAACATGTTACATTGTAGCGTTGGATGGCTGTGATTCATTCTTAATTTTAATTACGATTCAACCATTCTTCTCTACCCAATGTGTAACAGGAATTGATGCACAACCATAAAACATCATACGATTTGTGACACAGATATTATTAAAATGTAAGAAGTATAAAAATTACTATTTGCATTTGAGCATATTTATTTATTAAAAAAGAAAATTTTACGAAGTAAAATTCTACAGAGTACGTTGTAAGTAATTACCTGTACGTTGGTCTGGTACAAAAAAAACTTGCATGCAAGAATTTACCTACTAAAAAGAAAAACACACTAACCAACTGTAATCCTATATTGTTACTCGTGTAATCAATACCAATTTTGTTGCTGAAGACTTGTAGCTATTTTTAACAGACAAAATCAGTGTTTTAAAAATTATACAAATTTAAACTAGTAACAAAAACACAAATAATAAATACAAATATCTAAACATTGTTCGTAATCCATTTCTTTAATATCTTCTTTATTGTTAATTTCTGTTTTATTTAAAAAATCTAAATTAATAATAAATGCACTAGCTTTATCAAGAATATGTCTTAATTCTTAATTGCGTAAGTTCTCTATTTACTTTCATAGACTATTATACTGTCGTAATAATTTTAGTTGCAAGAAATGTAGTTTTCTGTCTTTTCCTCTTCTGACTTTAACTGTGCGATAACACTTTCCGATTAATTCACGTCGTCATTCATTACATTATTTAAATGCATTTTTAATTTAAGAATGCATTTAGTGCCTTTTTTCTTCGAAAAGGTGAAATTTGGGTGAACTTTCCTCCAAAATAATATGACATTTTTGTGAAGAATTCACGATATTTTTCTCATAATTCTTTATCTTGGAACATTTCTAACCCACTGGTGATATTCTACTCAAATTTCTTCTCATACATCTCTCACATTTTTTAAGTATATGACACCATCTACCCATTGCAAAAGTTCATTTTCTTTTCATGATGTATCACGCAACTACGACGTGAGATAATTTTTAAAACTCGTACTATTCGTTGAAATCCTTAATCACATGATAAATCATGTATCGTTTGCAGATATCACCAAGAATTCAATTCACAACATTGTCATTCAAATACAATGAACGATGTAATTTTTAAAAATTATACTTAAATTGAGTAATTCCTGAAAAACTTAGTAATGATATTTTAGTTATGATTTCTGGTTAGATATTTTATGAACTAACCCAATATTCAAGTCGTGTTAGAACTCATGATCTATGCATTGACAGTTCACATATTAAGTTACGCTTAGAATATTATCATTTATACGTATCTGTCCTCCGTGTCTACAATTACTATTTGCTTCATCTGTGATTTACTCTCCTCTCAATTCGCATTTTTATTTACCCTTGTCCGTTGTTTTGACGCATGAAGGTTACTTGAGCAAAGTGACAAGCGTCCTGCGCCTTCGCATCGCGCAAAGGACCGATGACCGAGTGCGTCTAATGGCAGAGATCGTTTCCGGCATCCACGTGATCAAAATGTATGCTTGGGAGAAACCATTCCAAGCCCTCATGGAGACCGCACGCAAGTGAGTATTTTCACTTATCACTTTATGAATAGTGGCTGATTTCAATTCAGTATTCAATTTTAAATTAAGTTCGACATAATTCCGAGGAGCGTTATAACTCCGCGGCAAGCGTGATAGCTAGTCGCGAGTTCGATCTTCTTGGAAGCCTATTTGTGGAGTTCATTCACCAAGAACACAAAGGGCAGGCTAGTGACAGTTTTGGTTTACAAGGAAAGGACGGGAGTTGGGAAATTGACTACGGGGTGGGATAGCATTGTAAAATCTCCTAAGGCTCATCGATTGTCTAATTATAAGGGAAGGATGTTGAAAAATATTAATAATTATTTTTTGACAATAAAGTTTGTTAATTTATTTATTTCAGTAAATTATGTAATTATCCACTTGTCTATTACAATAATGGCCGTAAATTTGATCATCAATTGTTTCTAATTTCCAGGCTTTTTAATCTCTAACAATTTTAACGGAAGGAAATAGACGCCCACGAAATTAGCGCGTGACATACCTTGATCAAAATTACGGTTTTGACAAAGCTCAGCACCCACAGCTTTGCACGCGTGAATTCTGTAACATGTCTCCAATTTTATTTTTTCTCATTTCCTCATTAGTATATACTGAGAATATTATCCATTAATGTTGGAGGTTTGATAGTATTAGTGTGTACCCTCAATCCCTGATTATCACTAATGTAATTACAAAAAATAGTTTATAGAAAACACTAATTTCCCATTTCACATCCTTGGGGGTGCATTTTTGTAAAACTTTTTCTTAGCAGACATTTTTGATAATTTTTTGTGTCACGCTCTGTCGACCCCAGCTCTTGGGACGTCGTGCACCTCATGTGGTATCAAGGGTACATAATGCCATTAAAAATACGATTTTTCCTCTAAGAATACATAATAACTGTGGACTCGACCCTCGTATCAGACTTTGTACATTATAATTACGACTCATTCTTTCCTCCCCCAGCTCTACGAATACAGTGCTCCTATGTGATTTAACATAACGGCATTGGTAGTTGAAATATTTCGTCAACCTTAAAACTATGTATTCGACGCGTTTATCTAATATTTCAATATTAGTTTTCAAATCGTTTTATCTATAAACCTATTTCAATCCCCACCCTATCCAAGAGGTGCTAGTACTGTGTTTTTTCATAAGGGTTGAGTTCAGATTTACATGATATCGAGGTTTCACAATCAACTCAGTGATGCCGAAAATTATGGACTTGTCACTTGTATGTCAAATACGAATTTTTTTCATGACATACCCTTCCCTAGGGGTGCTGAAGTTTATACGGACTGATTGTGAACTTTGTCGTCCTTGAGAATGGCACTACTAATTTCAGCGGCCCCAAAAACTACGATCTTAACACAAATACCGACCACTTTCGATTATTTCTACATTTCACTCCTTCTCATTCCCAACACAAAGGGTTTTTATTCCTTAAAGGAGGTGATCTGGAAATGGGGGTGCCACTTTACTTCAGCGGTCCAAAAAATGATTTATTCAACACGAATATCTGTCTTTTTATTATGTTTGCCTGTTTTTTTATTCTCACTCCCTACCCGAATTATGCTAGGGATATATTATCTGCAATATGGACTTATTGTGAACTTACAAAGCACCGGGGAGTCTATTATCCATCTCAACGACACCGAAAAGTATGGTTTCGAATTCCATTATTAAGGATGGTGTCGGAATTTTCCATATTTTTTCAGTTCTTCCCTTTTCATTCCCTCCCAAGGGATGTATTGCCCACTTAGTGCTTGTTGGCATACAATCAGTCATTTGTGTATCTTTTTTTGTCGAAATTGCTCTGGGCACTCAGTTATGGTGGAATACATACATAACCCCATTTCACTCCGTTAGAGGTATGTTTTCGTAAAATCCTTTCTCAGCGGATGTCTACACCCTAAAAGGAACCTATACGCCAATTTTGTAGGCTTTGTAGTTTCTGAGATTACATGATTAGTCGGTCAGTGGAATTTCGCTTCACACAGAATGTCCCAGAAATGTTGTGACAAACCTCTAGGGGAGGTGGGGAACGTCATGAGGATTGAGAATTGCATAGCAACCCATGGTCGCAAACGTCAGAGGTAAGTGGTAGCAGAGGCCTAAGATCGGAAAGGAAACAAGAAAGTGATACATTTGAAACATTTATTGGACATAATGAGTACAAATGGTGTACAACATGAATACAACTCTAATGTTACAATTGATGCTCGAAGTTTGCACCATCGGACTCCACGCATGCCTGACACCGACAGAGCATTGACTGCAAAACACGCTCGAATACACCGAGAGTTTCTTTGATTGTAGCAGCTGTGCAGACGATTCTTGCGACGAGATCCATTTCAGACCACAGGATCGCGAAACTTGAGAGATTTCATGTTTCGCCACAGAAAGAAATCAAGGATTCATAAATCCGGTAAGAGTAGGGGCCAGGTAACCGGTCCAGCACGCGCAATCCATCGATGCGGGAATGACCAATTTAAATTCCTACGAACAGTCAGTCCAAAATGAGCAGGCGCCCCATCATGTTGGACCCACATGCTGCGCCTCATATTTGCTGGAACATATAAGCAAGCCGGGAAGAATCTATTCCTGAAAGGTCTGACAATTCGCGGCGGTCAAGTGGGATGGTGCAAGGTACGACCCGACTGAGCAGTCACCGACCAATCCCGGCAACACAGTAACCGTGAAGCAATGTTGTGCCGCATGGTGCCACACACCGTGGGGATTTTCTAGTGCTCATTGTGATGATTGAAAACGCCATCCCTAGTTAATGTGCTATCATCAGTGAACAACACATAAGCTGGGAAATTCATATCTCAGCCACTTTGTTACAGAAACCACTGTGCGATACGCACACGTGAAGTATGGTCATCGGGGTATAATAACTGCACCCTTTGGGGATGAAAGGCGTATAGAACACACTGGACACTGCTACGAAACATTCTTAAGTCCGAGGCAATGGCACGTATGTTGGTGCTTGGATTAATATCCACAGCTTCCAAAACACTTTCTTCCCTAACGACCGAACGCAATGATCGTGGACTGCCCACACTACCCCTGCCACTTCTTAATGACCCGTACTCGCACAAATGTTGATGCAGACTGCAACCAAACTGTGGAGCGGTTGATGTCTGTCTGGGAAGCAATATCGATAAATGCGTCAGCGGCTCTTCCATTGCACTCAGCTATTCCTTACATTAAGTGCATGTCTGCGAGTTCACCGTTTGTCTACCGTTCAATACTCCTCGCTTTCTGGCTAGCGTTTGAATGAGAAAATCCTCACGTTCCCCCCCAGTACTCTCGTGCACAGCACCACCTAGCGACATACGATGACGTTTGGGGCCATGGGTTTCTATGCAATTCATAATACTCATGATAAAGCATAATCCCATTATAAAGCATAATCTCATTATAAAGCATAATCCCATTATAAAGCATAATCCCATTATAAAGCATAATCTAGTGATAGTTATGTATACATATACCATATTGTGTATAATTCGTTTTAGCAATATTTTTCGAAGTTTTATAATAAATTGAAAGGAATAAATATTCGCGGTACCACGAAACCGCGAAAATATTACGAAAAAGAGAACCATTGTACAGCGATACTTGTTTCAACGAGTTTAAAAGAGAAAGCAAGGACTGTACTCTGTCAAGTATAACAAAAGAAGGGAAAGGGTAGCCCTTCGCCAAGCGTGCATCAGGGAACTGCGTAAGATCTGTCTACGGCTTCTGGTTTACGTACAATTTTAGAAATTTAGAAGCGATGACGACGAGATGGAATGCTATCTGACTCACAGAAGGGCCTTTTGTGTAGACTTGGTCACCTCAATTTTTGAAAGTAAGCAGATAACCTTCACTTGAAAGACCACATCACGAGACGAGACATAATGTGATTAGAATACAATCGTAGATATTCTGATTGAGGCGACAACGTCAAAGGGGCAGAACCAATCGTGAGAGATTACGTGAAATAAACTTTTATATGTTATTGGATAAAAAAGTTCGTGACGTATGCGACGGGCAGTGGCAAACTGATTTTACAATATAGGGGAAGAGGCGATGAAGGTATTTAAACACACTCGTGTTGTTATAGGAGATCACAGATAAGATCAATCATGAGATATCAGCGTTAGAAACACTCGGATTACTTTTGCTATGACTGTGATCATGGTAAATATCGATATATTTTCGATAGAGACGGACGTCCTCTTAGATCACAAGGAGAAAAATCCGATTGACATTCATCGAGTTCTTTTTCCAAAGACGATACTCGACAGTTATAATTTCGCCATCTGATGATAATTATCAGTGGTGTTTAAATTCACCGCGAAGTGCAACCTCGGGACACTCGTGTCCAAGATTAAGTTATCGAAACAATCGAGACACTATCGATTCCGGTGAACGTGGAATAGATCATAGCTGGAGTCTACGAGGCCTCATTGGAGATGCTGACTGGAGGGCACCTGGTCGTAATTAAACACACCAATGAAACGACTCCATAAGGCGTCTCACCTTCGCAGCCCCACCTCTGCAACTTTTACTTGCAATGAAGTCGGGCATCAATTCGACAATACCGAGGTAATCATTTTTGATGAGCCAATGACGGTTCTCCGTTTGCAAAATTGTATGTGATTTCATTAGTGACTTGTGTCTTATTGTATTTTTGTGGGGTTTTAGAGCTCGTCAACGGCCAGGTCATTAGAGCCCTTCTTATTGTATTGCGGAAGACATTGGTAAATGATACAAATATTCCCATTGGTCGCGGTTGTTCTGCTATCCGATTGAACGAACTTAATTATTCATAAACTGTTTGATGTCCAATGAGCCATCAGCTCGTACAAAGTGTTTGAACGGGCAAGTTCCGTTGTATGTCAAAGAAATAATCTATTGTGTAAACTCAACGTTAGTTTAAGATTTTTAATGTGTGTTAGTGAACAAGTGCATGTTGTATTCTAGTTTTGGGGGAAATGTTGCATGGATAACATTTTTAGTCATAACAATTATATTTTTGTTGTAATTATATTATTTATTGTGAACAATGTGTTTTCTTCGAGAAGGATTAATGTGTGTTTCACGCCAGTGAATCGGCCAAACCCTTTTCCCTATCTTTTAATTTAAGCTCTATGACAGTTAGGCATCAGTCATTAGTACGCTGAGTGGGCCAGGTAAGTGTGCGTTAGATGTCTCCATCATTTGTTTATTTTTCTTTTAAAATTCAAGTTTATTACAAATTGGCGTCCCAATTTTTGACCTCTCAAGTTCAAATATATTATAATTGGCGCTCCAACCTGAGCAATCCGTCTCTCATTTTTTCTTTAATTTCGCCTTCCAAATTTAATTCTAGTATTAATTCTTGTAATTAATGAGCATTATACAAATTATAGTAATATTTATTTACAATGTTCTGGAAAGTAACTTTATTTGAAAAAATTACAAAGAACTTTCCTGAAGGAGAAGAGAACCCCAGCTGCTTTCGTCGAGGGTGATTATCGATATCACTTCTGCAATGTTGAAAAAGGTTGAATGTTCAATATATACATTGAAATTAACACTTAATGAGCTATTTTTCTTTAAAAAATGGCTGGCTATTGCGCTTTCTTACCTTGACAATTTATTATCCTTAGGGGGTTCTAGAATTCTACAAAGTTCCTCCCCGAAGTGAACTTCCCAAGTCGCGTCCTCCCCTTGTTAGTTGTATCGTCTTCGTTTCCTACACACTGGTGAGCGGGAGAGTTCAAGTTCGATCCCCCGCTCGGCAGAAATAGTTGAGGTTTTCAGGTGTCGTTCAATCCACTTACTCCAGAACAGTTTCAGTTCGGTATCTTAGATGCCCCGGTATCCTTCCCAAATCGTTTAGGTCAGATAGAAGAGCGGGCCTGATTGCCTGAACCTATCCACACCGTAAATAGGACTTTAAATGAAAAATATGAATTTAGTTTGCGCACGCTTCGTTCCCACGGTGTGAGGTTTGGAGAATCTGATTATTGGTTTGTCATTTGTCATTCCATGGGTGTATAATGAATCGTTATTGTTCAAAGAAGATCAGAGTGACTCAACCATACCCATTAATTTTTTTCAATATAATCGGACATCAAATGTACGTGACTCAATAGAAGATTCAACAAAATATGACTGAATAAAGCCACTTCTGAGATTCACTCAAGGTTAGCCACTCCGCACGCCGTTAGAACAAAGTTACGTGTTCAGCTCAACTGTTTGGGGTACGCTATCTTAAGGATATTCGTCTGAAACAAAAATTATAGGCATCTATTTGTAGCAAGTCATTGACTTAATCTCCTCAACGTATGTATACAGTGTTCTATTCCAACATGGCATGAAGTTGTGAAGCTCAATTATTTCCAAAATCAGAAGGGATTCCTCTAAAAACTATGCGAATGCTTCATCAGAATAGACCATAAATTTCATCAACATTGACGTTTAATACACATCTATTAAATTGGCTTAATGTAAAAATAAAAGATTGAATTCCATAAATACTAAACAATATCTTTGTTTATTGCATGAATATTTGTTAGGTGTGAAACCAGCAAAGATTAACAGTTAATTAGTACATACAAATTGTGGACAAATTATACGGAATAAAATAGAGCATAATAAACAAAGAATTCGTTGAATTCCTGTGGAACAGGGAATTAGAAAATACATAATATGATAAAACAATTGATACGAATACATACTAAATAACAATAAATTAGAAACATGTCCATGTAATTCAATATGTGTATTTTGAATATATTTAGTGAAAGTTAATGTACTGTTAAACACGTTTTAAGAATAATTAATTCACTTGTCAATAAAATAGAATTGAAGTTCCTTTGAGAAATTGAATTGCTCACTATAATTTTAGACAATTTCTTCGACTCTAAGTTTTGCTACTTACTGTTTAATACACTGGAATAGTTGTTCGAGCTTTCAATCTGCTCGTCAAATAATTCTTGAAGCACCACACTACGAGTTTACCACTCGAAACGCTAATTGTCTCTTGATGCACTTGGTATTTAAGAGATTTGTAGTATTGAAATCTCGTTAGCTAAGAACTGAACATTAATGTACATTTTGACCTTATTTGACAACTGACGTCGCGTTGAACTGTCACATCGAGAGCGAGATTTCGCGCGTGACGCCTCTAGTGATATACTCAAGTTATCGAGAGTTTGGGCACTAAAAAAACAAAGATGTCGGACTCAAGTGGTGTTTCAGAGCTGCCACAACCAATATTTTAGAACAAAAACCCCACACTCGTTAAGACTTGGACTGCCTGTGATTGTCGTTTGATATTAAAATCCTCGTTTGGTAGAACTTACACATGCCTTACGGGTGTACCAACGCAATGGAAACAACAAAGAGACTATCGTAAAATGAATTTCGTTGAAAGTAGATTAATAAATCAAGATTTCTTGAATAATTTACGCAACGTATTTTATAAATAGGAATGTTAATTTTGTGTTACACTACAAAGGATAAAGAAGAGTATTTTAAGGACTGGCTCTCCTAGAGTTATTTCGTCAAGTTTGGTGGTAGTGAATACAACGTTTAAGATGAAAATATCACTAAGTCGAGTAATGTATGACATAGGGGGATTCAATTGAGTAGGTTGGCAGTTATCCCAAATTTGGTAACTTTTCAGAGGGTAGCTAAACTATATCAGAGGTAGAAGTATCGCGAAGTATCTCCCGTGAGGTCGGAGACAAGAGTTCGCGTGGCGTTAGAGGCAGAAGTGGCTTCTTCCTCGTGAGTGACTGTCAACTTGTAATGTTTTTACATCTCTTGATTGGCTGAATATTGACTCATTTGTTCACTTGTTATTATAACACCATTGTCGTAAAATTTTCTTGTTTTAGAAGTTTCTAGAGAGTTGATTGTTGTTCGTTAAATATTTAAATATTTAGTTATTAGTTTATTGCACGATTGTTTACACGGGGGTTATCTGTCATAGCGTTCAGTTATTATATGTAGCTTCGCTACAACATACCCTAAGTTATCTGGTGTATCGGGAGAAAGAAAAAATGTTATCCAGAAATCTGAAGCTAAGTTGGAACGATACTGAGCGGAACATATTTAACATTAACTTGGTATACTGACACCCTATATTGACATAAATTATGATTTCACCGTACATGTACTTATATAGCTTCTTTGTAGTACTATACTTAACGTAACTGTGACTACTGCACGTAACATAAGAGAATAAATTATCAACAGTTGTCAATAGTAGTATTGCTAGAGGATTTTTGGACAAATTTGCTTGGGGAATAATTCATAGGAGAATAATTTATTAGAGAAATTAATGCACAACATTTTAGGTGTCTTAATCTGATTGTTATAGATAATTTGTAAAATTAAAAATTTCTTTTTGTAAACATCTACATTAATCCCGTTGCATCGCCCAGTGGCTTTTTGTTGAATACGGTCTCTGCTGTTCTTTTGTTCCCAGACGTGAAGTAAAAGTGCTGCTCCAAGCGTCGTATCTACGAGGTGTGTATTTAGCGTTCATGGTGTTCTCGGAACGTTCATCTCTTTTCTTCACGCTGCTGGCGTATGTGCTGTTGGGCAATGAACTGTCAGCTGACCGTGTCTTCATGTTGGCGCAGTTCTTCAACGTGTTGCAGTTGTCAGCCGCCATTTTTTATCCCAACGCTGTGCAAATGGCGGCCGAGGCGTCTGTTTCTGTTGAGAGGTTGAAGGTACAATAGTAGCTTTCTACTGCTTATCCACTTCAAAATTTAAAATTCGCAGGGAAAAAGAAAATGCGATCGCATTTTTCTTCGTGAAAGATATAAAATTTCTATAGAGTTAAAGGAAGAGATAGCGGGGATGCACCCACGATGGGGAAAGGAGATTGCTAATAGGGTTCAAGCACCTCCCTAAATACTCATTTTAAGACATTCTGTGACCACGAAAAAATCAATTTATACTTCAGTTTACAACAAATTAATTACTAGTTTTAAAATAAATAGTTAAATTGGAAATAATAATTTAGATTTGACAGCGCGTACAACTCAGATGCTGTAGCGATTTCTATTCAGATTCTGATATTCCTTTATTTTTAAGTCTAAAATACAAATAAATATTGCGTTAGAGCGTTTAAATTAAATCATTCTTCGACTTTTGATTCGATATTACTGGCCCTGCTTGATTAATTTGTGGTAAGTCGTAAGCATGAAGCTACGAACGAAGAAACGTAACTGTGAAGGACAAACCCTTTTTATTTTGGAAAATTTTTCTTTCTATACAAATTGACTATAAACCTATTTCGTTTACTTATAAATAAAGCCATTTAAGAGCGGTTTTGGGGTTAAAGTTACAAATTTGTTTCTTGAGGCAGCCCTCGCACTCCCGTCGGGGGGTGAGGGGTCTTCTCTATCCCGAGGTATAGAAAGCCTCTCCTCACCACTAAAATATATCGTGAGTGCGCCCTTGAGAGCGAGTGAGAAATATAAGAGGAGAGTGGCGTTTGGTGTTAAACATTACTCATACGTATTTGTAGCGGAGCCCTCGAACGTAATTAAATATTTCAATATCTTAAATCGTAGGATTTAAATAATATCTATAATTTAATTATTCAAAGGACTGTGATAATGTTGTAATATGCGTTGTCTTGAAATATAAGATGTAGTACGTTGCCTGAGTTTTTGACCGGCAATAGTCGTAATCGATAAGGCACACTCAATTCCTGTAAATTTTAAGTGAGTCTGGAAGAAATAGTGTTTGCGGATGTTCCCTATCCCCTTATCCCATGGAAACCCGGGGATTGTCACAGATATATAAAATTCTGGGGATTTGCGACGTGTTTAACCACTTATCCATTAATTCACTCCACCGTTGTGACTCCTATAACTCTTTGAGCTAGCCCAAAAGACTTAACCGAGGACAGTGGCTGAGTCTATACCAATATTTCAAATGAAATACCGCAAATACAGATGTAATACATCCTAATTAAATATGTTCTCATTTGATTAAAGTCATTGAAATTGTAGAAAAAGTGCATTGATAACTAGCAGATATCTCCATCATGAATTCATTTGAATAAGAATCACTCCATCCAAACGTGACTGAATTTGAAAGAAAAACCTTTCTTTAGGTACTGCAAATAATGTATTTAAAAAATTCACAATTGAAAATTTTCATGATTACAAAACCTTATTTTGTATTATGTATAACAAGATTTCTTCTCAATAAAATTTTCTTTTAATATAATATTCATTAAGTCCAGTAATTTAGATGTAAAACCCTTTATTTAATGAAAATGAAGAGGAAGAAAATGGTAAAACCTAGCACAATTTTGAACTCATTTCCCTAGTAACCTCCTAATTCTGACCTAACCCTTCTCTATCTCTGATTTGGACTTATTGGACCGTTCTCATCCTTTCATCCTCCTCTACATTCTTCTACACTTTCCATTTTCTCTCTCTCTCTCTCTCTCTCTCTCTCTATATATATATATATATATATATATATATATATATATATATATATATATATATATATATATATATATGGTATTCTATGCCAGTTACTCTAAAACACTGATGACGAAGAATGTTCTCAAAAACATATCTGGAATGACTATTTCTTTAAGTTTTGTGGAAGGTTATTTATTGGGATCCTGTATATTATATATTTCGATTTGAACAGAAAATCATCACACCATTTTGTTTTATGCAGTCGTTTCTTTTGCTGGAAGAGCAGCAAGGCGCGTTGCCTGGGTCTCAAAGTGGGAACTCGGCAGAAGTGGTGAAAGAGAGTGGCTTAGTGGAGGTGACGTCAGTCAGCGCGCGGTGGCTACCTGGTTCCATCGCCCCCACGCTTTCTGAAGTCAATCTGCGAGTGGCTCCAGGCAAACTGTGTGCTGTTATTGGTCCAGTTGGGGCAGGCAAGGTAAGGAATTATTGTTACAATGATTCTCTAGGAAAATGACTAAAAAATGGCCGCGAAAACAAATTAAATATTCTGTATTTATATACAAAGTGTTGTGTCTTCGTGCCTTTCTTTTACTCAAATCTACAGTTTTTTTCTGAGCTTATTGAAGTTTTACATAACTGACCTTCAAAACTAGGGGAACAATACTATTAACATGAATTTTCGATAAATCTCACCCATACGGTATTTTCCACATGGATAATTTCTCTATGGAAAATTGCTCACCAGATGTCGAAATAACAGAAAAACTCAGCCCCCTGGTACGTACCTTTTTTTTTTTTTTTTTTTTTTTTTTTTTTTTTTTTTTNTTTTTTTTGTGGGGCTTTAGGGCTCGTCAACATCAAAGGTCATTAGAGCCCTTAAAACTTGTACAGGTAGGGAAAATGCAGTTACGCACTAGGGAGAGCCAACATGACTCCTCCCGCGTGTGGGACTCGCCGAATGATTCAGCCATACCCACTAAAAACCCTCCTGAACTACAACTCAAAACTGAAATCCCAACATATTACAAGACTTTTACTAAAAATCATATAAAAAAAAAGAAGAGGAAAGAGGAAAATGAAAGATACCCTAGCCCTAATAGCGTCGGGATCGAAAAGAACAAGAGGTGACCAAGGGAGGTCAGAAAAGAGAAAGGAAGGAGCATGGCACAAGTAAGTGGAAGTAATGCCAGACTCAGCTCGGGGCCCCGTGTTCGCCAAACACGTACTTACTAGATGTTAGTCCCCTGGGGGGTGGTACGTACCACCCCGTCGAGGTAGCAGGGGAAGGGAGTGACACATGAAAATAACCGAAAATGACCAATATTGCTTTTTAATTCACAGTTTGTGGGACCGATGAAAAGAACACAGACACTGTTGGTGCGGTTAAAGTACACGTTCATCTCCCATGGGGGTGAAGGGATTATGGACCCACTGTACCCACAGAAGTCAAATGGGGAACTTCCGTATTTGTCTGACGCCTCCGAGAGCATTCATGTTATATTCCAATAAGATCCTTCAATGACTCTCGAAACACCGAACCAAATCCTGAAGATCCAATATACCCGAACAGTTAAAGGTAACACATTATACTTTGGAATGGACTAATGCAAGTAATGTAATTTTTTTAAATTGATGGTGTATTGTGTTTCGCACACTCTAATTTATGAGCTACGTAAATAACACGAGAAGAATAGAGATTTATTGCAGCAAATTCAAAGTTTCAAAGCAGAAATAATTTATCAATGTTCGTTTTTACTTGAAACACGATACGGAATTGTTTGACATAACTTTTCACTCGTGTAACCTTCCACCTTGATAGAGACATTAAATCCTTTGATAATATTTGGATGTCCATTTGTGATCGTGAGTTTATTTCTCGACGTTAGAGATAAATTTATGTTTAATTTGTAATCGGAAATCTTCAGAGTCATTATTTTTAATGAGTTTTTTCATTTTTCAAGTCAATCAAGGACTTCATGGTTCAAGAGCCAAAAACGGTTATATTTTTCAATAAGTGAATAACTAATGGCAGAAGAGATTAAAACAAAAATTAAGAACCAACATTTAATGGAAGTTCTGTAGGAAAACCAACGAAAATGGACAATTGGAACCATAATAAGACAACGGGGAACGTGGCGACACTGAATGAATGATTTCTTTTAGACTTAACATATATGAATCGCCAAACCGGAAAGCTAACAGAAAATTCCCGAAATGAAATTTAAATAACAAAATCATTACTACGCACTTTCCTCAAAATACATTAATAACTCATTTCTTATTCAGGTCACAGAACTCAAGTTTTTGAAGGTTACGTTTTGATGTCTGTTAAACAAATAATTGTGTTTCTGCGCCGAAAAGTAATTTTTTTTAAGATTCATTTAATGTGAGAATTCTACAATTTTTAAGGATTCACTCTTGTAATTCTATGACACATCCTAAAATTTTCGAGTAAAATATTTCAGTTCATAATAGAAATTTAAAAAATATATTTAAGTACATGCTTATTATTGTTTTCTATGTGTTTAGAACTGTAATTTTTCTCATCTTTACTCAAAATTGATATGGGAGTTTACTTTTATCATTCTACCCTCTTCTGACCTGAATTTTATCTCCGTGTTTCCTTTGGATATTTCATCGACATTTTTTAGATAGTTCCTGGCTTGCGTACGGAGAGCAAATCACTTATTTTCAATGACATAGTTCTTCTCGTAGTTTTTAAGTGTAGGTTTTGAGCGAAAGAGAATTCTAGCAGTCAGTTGAATGGAGGTAGGGAAAGTTGTGTAAATATTTGTTTTTATTTTCATTTAAGGTTTTCCATAAACAATCTATTAGATGAAACGTGGGGCATATCTCAACTCTTATTACCTTATTGTAGTAGCAGAAGTTACCAAACATGGATAAAAGTTATGCATGAATTAAGTGAGCCTCGCGGATTCGACACTGTAACTGCGGTATTTTCATCTTCCTGAACCTGTTACACGTTTTAACGAAAAGTAACCTATGAGCTACATCACTTTTCCCAGTTGGAATCTGTAACTCATAGAGGAAAAAGTGGTGGATCCCAATAAAGTCCCATAAAACCACCCTTAATTTTTTTTTAATTCATCATGGTTTAGCACAAGTTAAGTCAACTTATAACAAAACAGTTTTGACTTCATACAGAAAATATTACATAGGTGATTTTTTTACGGC
Source organism: Laupala kohalensis (assembly GCA_002313205.1). Lineage (NCBI taxonomy): Eukaryota > Metazoa > Arthropoda > Insecta > Orthoptera > Trigonidiidae > Laupala > Laupala kohalensis. Next base: position 1,564,428 of record NNCF01126639.1, on the reverse strand, counting down.
ATGTCTAGTAAAACACATTGATTCTTAAAATGATATTACGTCTATTTAAATCACTATTCCTTTCACCGCCTCATTTATTCGAATACTCACTGATTTCTCTTTCTTTCTAGACGTCTCTGCTCCTGACATTGCTACGCGAGTTGCCAGTGACTCAAGGCGAGTGTTCTGTGCGCGGTCGCTTGGCTTACGCTGCCCAAGAACCCTGGCTCTTCTCGAGCACTTTGAAGAACAACATTGTCTTCGGACGGACCTTCGACTCCCGACGCTACAGGGACGTGTTACGCTCATGCGCCCTCACCCGCGACCTCCAACTGTTGCCACGTGCAGATGACACGCCCGTGGGCGATCGCGGCGCCTCTCTGTCGGGTGGTCAACGTGCACGAGTTTCACTTGCAAGGTAAAACGTTTCAAAAGAAATGGGATGTATTAAAATAACTCATTCGTTTACATCAAATCGATGGTATATCTAAAAAAAACAACGTAACTCTTTTACCGAATATATATTTCTATTTATGGTCTTACGGTGAGATTCAGATCACAAGACTCTTCCACATAAATGCGACTTGTGTGTGGTAATTGCGAAGGAGAGATATTGAGTTGCTGGCGATCTTAGTATGCTACAGAACCGATATTTATCTGGAGTGAAGTAAAACGTTAGTAAAGAAAAGGGACATATTAAAGTAGTATGAGCAATCTGACGACCGTTGTTGATATCCAGAATTTGTTATTAAATAAAAGAAGAAACTATTATATATAAACTCATGAAATACAATTTCGACCTTGTGAGGTTAAAATTTGGAAAAAAATAAAACATCTTGAAATTTTACGAACTCTTATGAATAACGCCTCTGAAGACGCATTTTTTTCAATAAATTCCCGTAATATGTATCTCGTAAGGTATAATCGTATTACAATATACAACTTGTAAATAATGTCATTACGTAATAATTTGCTATTATATCCTTGTTGTAATTTCTATATTTACTTATTTTTTTGTCCATAATTATGTTGTACTGTTACTGCTTTTAACCCACGTTCGGCACTAAGTCGCCATCCCGATTGGGGTTTTGCTGGGTTTGCCGGGTTGGTTCCTAGTATTGCTTCCGTTTTAAATGTAAATATAATCCTCCCAAATTTCATCTTGTATTTAAAATGTAAATGTTTTAAAAATGTTAGACGGAAGAGCAGACCTTAAGGTTTGAGTCTCGCCAAAATAAAGACACTTCTATTATTATTATAAAATTTCTTACAGAATTGGAATAAAAACTATTACGATTGTCATATATTTAATATAGAAAAGAACAGTACAAAATTTCTCACCTTCCCGTACAATTAAGAAAGTTTTTCAACGTGAACTGTCGCATAATTAGAGAATTCTGGAGACCACACTTTCGGTATAAATTAACAATTCGCAGTTTTAATACCCATAATTCACGAATTAATCTTATCATTATTTTTAATATAAGCAGAATACATAATATTACTGAAAAGTTAATAAAAACCTATGTACGCTTATGCGCCTGGCACGCCCATACTTCTTTATGCATCAGACCGATGGCATACCAAAAGAAAAACACCTCAGTTCTTTAGCTGAGTAAGTACTGGAGGCCAGGAAATACTGTGGGTTTCCCCATACATACAGATCATTATAGTGTGTTGCAAATTAACAATGCAGCTGATGGAAAGAATTCGCACAGAAAAATCAAAATCCTTCTTTTCATGGTAAAAGCTCAAAGTTTACTTCAAAACGGGCTTGTTGGCTCACATCGAAATATTGGCTAACTTAATATATTTCTTTTTCATTGCTAACGTTTTTTTAAGTACAATTATGTCCTATCAAATGCAATATTTTTAAAGATATTCATGTACAAAAAAGTTGTAAACACAGAGAAAAGAGATTAAATTCTAGAAGCTATTTTTTATTTATCTTGGTCCGTATGATAAATACCGAGTAAAAATATCTACACTGAGGAGGAAAAACTCAATGGAAGTGAGACCTAAATTCAAAGAAATGATTTCACCGAACCTGTGAACATGATATCCAAAGGTCACTTCTAAAGGTTGAAGAAAGTTGGGAGGTCACATCCAAAGGTTTGGAGAAATCCTTTCATTCCTCTGAATTTGGGTCTCACATCCAACCGAGTTCCCTCCGAGCATAATTTCCCTTACGATTAAATAGAATGTGATATTGCTCATGCTGCAACGCAAACAAATAACTTCGAGGGCTCCTGATTTCTTTACTAGGTACGAAATTTCCGGCCACATAATTTGCACATTTATATTTATATAGTGGAACAAAACTCTCATTTACATTTTTTCTTTAAAATTAAGAATGTTTGACGTGAAAAGGTGATGGCAGATATCAGCAGAAAGCGTCATGAAGTGAAACATCTCTTCATTTCCCTTGCGTTTCGCAGAGCCGTATATCTGGACGCTGATGTGTATGTGTTGGATGATCCTTTGTCAGCGGTGGACGCTCACGTGGGCAAACATCTGTTCGATGAATGTATCTGCGGCCTCTTGGCAGACAAGACACGCATCCTCGTGACACACCAATTGCAATACCTCAAAGACGCTGATCACATCGTCATCCTCAACAATGTAAGCGAAATATAATCCACTTCTCAATCTAGTAGCTCAAGCTATTATTCATTTTCGCATTTACTGGAGATTATTCCTTCTAATACATTGTGTACATTAATTCTGTAGCTGTGTAGTTTATTGTCGTCCACTTGGTCATACTGCTCTTTTGACAATAAATTTATTTTAACTAATATAATGCAAACACAACGATTTTAGCATTGCGAGTTTATTGTATTTTTAGGATGAAACAGTGAATCAGTTGTCCCAAACAGCCCATCTCATGAATTTCTGGAGACTTTGTAACATCCTCGTAATCTTACGATACGTATTTCTGTCGCATTGCAAACTAGTACGAAAATTAATTTGTTTACAATGCAATCACTTGTGTATTATCGTCTGATTTCGTGTAAATGGAGCTCTTGTAAGTTAAAAGAGCAAACAGATATGGTGTTCAGCCTAGGTAATTCCTGATCTTCTGTTTTTCAGGGTCGCATCGAGATGCAAGGAACTTACAAGGAGCTGAGTGCAAGTCGCGTGGATTTTGCTTCTCTCCTTGCCCGAAGCGATAGTGGTGCTGGTGACATAGTCAAAAAGCGTAGAAAACGAAGACAGTCCTCAACAGCGGTGAGTTGATGAGGAAAATCTAGAAGCCTTTCCTCGTCTTGTCTCGACACCAATTCAAATGTATTTGCGAATGTTTTTTAAAAGTACGGTACACAAATATCTACTTTGGACAAAGCACAGACGTAGTAGTAGCGTCATTGTTCCAAACATTCTACGAAATGGAAACTGCAAAAAGAGGTTTGTATCCGAGCTGTAGGATCCTTACTACTGAGGAGTCCTGCACTTATGTCAGACCAATGTCGGTTCTGTAACGTTCCTTACGTTCCCAGGCAACACAACTCTTGTTGCCAATTACGTTATCCGAATAATGTGATGGGCCAAAAAAGTCTGGACCTTGATATTCTCTACATTAAAAAATAATATTGTAATAAATTATGAATTACTCTAAATAAAATAACATATGAATTTAAAACGTTAATATTATTGTTAATTCAAGTTTTCCCTCAATAATTCTATCAGTCTTGTATACGGATCAGAAAATTCTGTGTTTGTGAAAAATTTACTGGATTTATTGACAGGAAGTCTTTCGTTATGTTAAACTATGATCTGCGTTCGATATCTCATCTTTCCAAGAGCCATACAACTCCCGCTAGGCCCCTTTTCCATACGGGTCAGACGGCCTCACTCATTTGCATAGATTATATTATGAGAAACATGCTACTGTCATTAAGATTGTCAATTGCTGTCGTTAGGATTGGAAAAATATGTCTGAAACGAATTTGGAAATAATATTCGAGATCCTACGTAGTTTTGACAATGATTTCCAAAAATTAATAAAAACAGTTTATTAAGTATTATTAATTAAAATATATTTATTATTTCCTTTATTGGTTTATAAGATTGATAATTATGTATCGTTATAGACATCAAACCTTTCCTAAAAAAGTAAAAACTCCTAGTTTAGCATTGCATCTTATCCAATTTATGTCACGCAAATGTGGCAATCTGTAATTTTTCATTTCTTTGGTATAGAACAAACTGTGAAAATCTTTTTTGATTGGAAATCATGCAAACAACATAAAACTCGTGGAAAATACTTTTTCTTTGATTTTAATGTATTTTTCATTCGTATATGTATTGTGTATTGGAAAACGTCCTCTAATTCCATTCATTTCCAATTTCTTCATGGCTATTCCTGGATTTCAACAAGGCTCTCTTAAAAATCCTGCATATTTTATGACGTGTTTCCTTTGCAGAGTGAAGGTGGTTACAAAGAAACAACAGCCGAAGTGGAGGAAGAAGAGTACGAACCGGAAAACGAACCTAACGAAGAGTCGGAGATGGTGGCGCAAGGTCCTCTGCAAAGTTACTTGTACACTGTCTACGCCACAGCGGGAAACGGCCTGTGCACACTTTTGTTCGTGCTGCTATTACTCCTGTTGGGGCAACTAGCAGCGAGTGGATGTGACTTCTGGGTCACTTATTGGTGAGAATTAAACCATGTTCTTGACCAGTGGTTTTAAGAGAAGGAGCACGCGAACGAAGAAACGTCCTAATAGCCATTTCGCACAGCCACGTGCTCTAGGTATACTCATGAATCACGCTCTAATATTCATTGTCCTTGCAGTGAAATGGTGTCCACTCGTTCTGGAATGTACTGGACGATCTTTTCCGTCCCACCTGGTAGACTATTGGCAACCAGGATTTTCGCGCTTAACGTGCAAGAGAGATACGCTCCTTATGTGCCAACTCCCTGAATATTACAACTCACGCTGGAAAAGAACTCCAGTTTACATAATTGAAATGATTCTCCTCCACAAGCGGCACGCTCGGTGTGTTCTACCTATGCACGTTATACCCTGCTACCCATACGTTGTCTCTTTGACATTTCAGTTCTAGATTATGCTTTTCTAAAAGGGAGACAAACTAAAATTAAAATATTTTAGCGGGTCAGTGTAAATTGTAATAAAACCCAACAGTAACAAAAAATTATTTAAATATTTTAGTGTAGTATCTCTGTTCTCGCCAATATTAACTCAGGTAAATTAAGATTATTTTTTCAAAACCGTGTTTATTTCTTTTAAATTTGGAGTGAAAACGCAGTTAAGTACCAGATTTTTTAAATATTTTTTCTGCTGCGGACCGTATGGTATATACATAAGTCAGACTGCATCTGATCCACGTATGACAGACGTATTAATAAATGGTCTTTTTGTGTACTGTCCATTGAATGGACCCATGAAAATTAAATATGAGACTACTTCAATGAAATCCAGATTTACTAGTTTGTAGAAGAAACAGCACAGAATGACACTCGTAGATGAAACAGGGTGTAACTAGGCAAGAAATCACTTATATCTGTAACTATAAATTTTATGATTTTTATTATTTTGTATTCTTACTACTTTTAATATTAAGATTTCAAGCATTAATTATGATCGCTATATTCTACTTCAACATATGAATCATTACTCGCTACTGCCATGGTTGAGTGAAACAAGTATTATAATACACGAAATATTAAGGAAAACAGTAATAATATCGTATTTATTTATGAATGTCTCACTTTCTAAGAAACGGCTAAGACGTTTCCCTTGAACCAAAGTATTTTCTAATTACTTCTTAAATGTAATTTATTTGAAAATAGTTATTTAGTAATACAATTATTTGTTTTTCATAGAAATATAAGACATTTGGTGAAGTCGCCGTATGGAGTCCATCGTAACCAATGTTTAGACCGTCCTTCTGTGGCCTTAATCAGGATTCTAATGATATCCGAGGCGAAGCATTCGTCTGTATACCTAGCTCAGTATTCGGATGAATTTTTACTTTCTCATATACGTAGTAGTATATATTACTTTCTCATATACGTAGTATATAGAAAGTATTGTAATCGTGAAAAAATTCGAGAATGAGATTTTTGCAGAAATATTCGTTTTGGTGACCCCTTATTCCGAAAAAGTGGTTTTTGGCTGGACGTCCATCCGATCTGTCCGTCTGTGCGCAGCACTCCTGACCGAATGGTAAATAGTTTTTTTCATTTTTCGTATTTACTTCTAACATATGCATGTGCTTTCAATTTTCTTCTTACTTGAACACAAAGGGCACTTCACATGAAAGTGAAAGTACATTTTTAAATATTTTTCAAAAACTGGTCCAACGATTTTGCTTAAATTTTCTGTACGTAAAGTAGAATTAGTATTCATTACATCCGCATTAGCGGTATTTCGCTTTGGTATAGACGTAGTAAAATAATTTCTATCTGCTACATTTACGCTTTGTTTACTGTTTCAAGGAGCTTGAACAGTATTTAGCGGTGTAAATGGACCAAGCAGACGTAGAATACACTGTTAGTAAACTGAAATGAAAGATATGATAAAGTACATAGGAGGACAAAAAACGCACCACAAATACGAAAATGCGTAAATTTATGTCTACAACGAAATTACATTTACACAACACTTTTAGGTTATTAAGAAGACATATGTCGCTATTTGTTTTGAAATATTATTCTGAATGTTTATTTTTCTCTCAAATTTCAAATATAAGACAATAATAAGTTCATCTAGCGACTTTGAGCATGAACAGAGCACTGGAAGACGACAAAAATATAGAGGACCCCTTTGCCAGAAATGACCCTTTCATCATAGAACTTTTTCACTCTATGCTGCAGACGGAAAAGCGTATGTGAGAAAGTATGTGCAATAGTTTTGTACCACTAGTTATTTTAAATATGTTTTAAGCATTTAGCTGGTTTATTCCGAAACTATTGCCTATTATTGATCGCGTTGATCGGAATAGTCCGAGGCAATAATTTTTGTAGAGAACTTTCTATCTCTGAATAGACACACCAGAGATCACCGTACGTCTCATGCGCCTCTCTGCTGTTTCGATGGGGCGTTTTCTTCGGAACAAATACAAAAATCACTATTACTATTAAAAATATTGTTATATGTAAAGAAAATTTTGATTGTGACCATAATTCAGTCAAGATCTACAAGGAGAGTTTGCCGTTTCATGTTAGAGTAATTTAGGAGCTGTGTTCTCGCGGGATAGATAATGCTGACCGACAAATAAGAGATACGGTCGAGAGTCGATATCGTGGCGAATATGTAACAGCATCTCAACTACATGGACATCGAATACGTCACTCCGAGATACTTCACAATGTGTTCTGAACCCAATTTCACAGTTTTGGAGAAACCTATCATTACTATTCTTTCCTTTTCCTTTCTCATTATTAAGGTGGGACCAGCACAAGTTTGTCAAATCATTGAGAAGTATAATTGTTTTCTTTATTTATATTGTAATTGTCATAAAACGCAATGTATTACACCATCTTTTATAAATGCAATTATTTCATTTAAATTGCCGTTGAGATGTTTTTCAAGTTGAAATCACAATAAGTACATGTTACTCTGCTTATTTATACCGATTTAAAATATTTTTGTGATTTCATTCTACCTACGCTAGATCTACCTTAAAAGGTGTCTCCATATCTAAAGTAGCTAATTCAAGTGTGGTATCGTCTCAGGACCAATACAGAAGACACGTGGCGCGCGGCCCAATCGGCGGCGGCGAAGGATGGGATGTCGGCAGTGGCGATGGAGGCGGTGGGAGTGACGTCATCATGGACGAACGACACTGCAGCAGTAGTTGCCGACGCCCTCAACAGCACCACACTGCAACCGCTTCTAGAACCCACTCTGATTGCTCCCACCGAAGAAAAAGAAATGAAGGACGTGATGCAGGTACAATTAAGAAATCCAGCATTACCCGTACTTTTCTTGAAGACTATTTTAGTATTCGGTGGTCTCGAAACCGGACCTTCCCACGTCTTGGCTTCACTTTCCGTTCCGGGAGTAGAGTTCAATTCCAGATTGTAACTTTTCTTCCGTAATAGTAACATACAATTAGAAAACTTGTTAAGGGGAAACGGAAGGGTTTTTTTTTCTACCAGTAACTTCGGCTAAGAACACATAACAGTAGCATATTGATGAACATATATCAATATGAAAACATTTAATTAACAAAAATTATTTCTTATTGAATTCTGTCGTTATCGAAATGATATAATTTTGTTTAAAGATAATACGAAGCTGTTTTGTCCCACACATAAACAATAACTTTAACATTATGTGTAATAGGGACGAAAAAAGGAGATGGGGGAAGTGCCTTTGATGTGATGCGTGTACAAAATACAAGTACAAAATATAGTTGTTGCTAAAAGAATTTCTGATGATGACTATGAGGAGAGATAGAATAAACTATTTTTCGCAAATACCAAACTGGAACCAAATAACACCAAAACGTCCACAGTAATCGAGTACTGTATTTTTCATAAACAGATATCTTTCACCATTGGACACTTGATACCATTTTCGTATGTGGCAACCACTGAATGTTCAGTTAAAGGTGCAGCTTACCAATTTGGGCTCTCGGGTGACAGCCTCTCAAAAAATTCTGATTACTAATTTTATAGATAATTTTCATCAAATATTTTTGACGTCCGGAGTTCAGACGCAAGCACTTGTCGGAGAGACCTAAGAAAAAGTCAGAAATTGTGCGATGACGTTATTCTCATGAACACTGTTTCCCCATCTACGAGTTTCTTTCAAAATTAGTCTCGTGGTATTTTTATTTTAATGCCATAATCTTGTAAGCGAATAAAGCGATAAATAGAAGAATACTCAAAGATAATGAACTGTAAACATATTTCGGCAATTTTCTAAATTTATAAAAAATCATAAAATTGCGTGATAAGTTTTCTCATTCCCAATCCCGCTTTATCCAAACTTTGGAGTATCTTGTTTAAAATCAGCTATAACTAACTTCTCTTCAGGCGTTTTATTTACTTTCTTAAAAATTTTGAAAGCGACAAACACAAGGGTAAATAAATAATCAAATACTTGCGACCTTTAACGAACGAAGAGAATTAATTTTGTGATTCAAAGATCACAACGTTTCGAATTTAAAGGTCATAACTCTCTGATTATTTATTTAACATTATTATATAATAAACCTTAATTGCAGTACGAAATAAAGGTATTGAATTACGAGAAAACCCTTCTCATGACCTTGGCCGTAAAAGTGACATGTAAAGTCTGGTGGTACGCAATTTCAGTATACCATAATATCACGCATGGCAGTTACTTTGTATTAAAATAGCCATGAGTTTGTAGATGATAATGGAGAAGTATTTGTGTTACAGAGGAGCAATGGCAGCGGCGTAGAGGTGCAGCGCGCTGAGATTCCATGGCTGCCACCGGGAGCGCTAGCTCCGTCGACGACTGAGCGATGGGACACCCAGGTGGCGTTGCTGGTGTACGGAGGACTTGTTGCTGCGTGCGTGATATTAACGACATTGCGTGCGATTGCGTTCTTCGCTGCCGCAATGCGATCAGCACGCGCCTTACACGACTCGGCGTTCGCTGCTGTGCTACGAGCACCAATGCGCTTCTTTGACACAAATCCTGCAGGTGATATAGGACATCTGAACTTTCCCATCTTAAACAGTATTTCTTCTCGGTATTTTTAACTATGTTGCATTATTTTTACTGCACCGTCTTTGGATATTATCCACCGTCTTTACCTTTTTTGGTGGTCAATGTCCAGTGGTAGCGTTCTCGCCTTGAGAATCGAAGTATCCGGGTTCGAGTACCGGCGCTGTCGCATGTCTGAAGACGAACGTTCGTGTTCTAAATATCAGTAGAAAATACTCATAGATCAAGACAATGAATAATGTTCCAAGAAGTTGCAGTAAAAATGTTAAACAGTATTTATTTATTTCATGGTTTTTGTGATATGGCAAGATTCAGACCGTCAGACTTACCCTTCCAAGTGGATTAACCACACGATTTGGACGTAAGAATTTGGAAGGAGAGAGGTTGAATTGCTGGAGAATCTATGATACCAAACCAACATTGGTCTGAAGTAGGTAAGGGAAACCCAAGATGAGAACATCGCCTAGTTCGGACAAGCGGAGTATCGAACCCGTACTCATCCGTTCAGCAGTGTGTAGGGAGCGAAAGCGCGCCATTGCTGTCGGAATTTACTTACGCATTCACTGTATTCTCGCATAATTTTCAAAATTAACAGAGCAAAAGTCGACGATGACGAAGGGGAATATCGAACATTTAAATTTCTCTACCCAATGAACACAAGACTTGTATCTAAATGATTCCTGAGATATAAGTTGGTCATATGAGAACTGTACAAGTGACAAATAAGTCAAGCTCGTCAGTACATAAATAATTTGCAAATAAGCGTACATTGGAAAAATTATATCAATATTTAGAATGAAAGCAGTGTAATATTTTCAACGCCGCTAGTGCACGAGTGTAGTAATGGAATAATAAAATACTGGACAGCATGTGTTATTAAGGCAGTAAACCCCAAAGAATGCATCGCAATGCCTCAAGACGCTTCCACACACTAGGACTAAACTTAAGCTTATGTGTAGTTGTTATACATTGTGACCAATTTTTAAAATGTAATTTTTTAAATTATAAATATGTGCTATACATATTCTTATGTTCACTGAAAGCACACTAAAATATGTGTCACTTTTAGAGACAATCAGTAACTTTCCAATTTCATATTTCACATCTATTCACTTTCACTTTTCATTTAAAAAATATTAGAAAATTGAAATATCACAATAATAATAATAATAGTAGTAGGAGTTCATTTCATAAAGTTCTTTTTTAATATGCCAACGTTTCGAGATTTTTGTTGATCTCATCATCGAGGCAGGCTAAAAAATGTATGTAGTATACACTACACGTAATAAAGAACTTTATGAAATGAACTCCTACTATTATTATTATTGTGATATTTCAATTTTCTAATATTTTTTAAATAAAAAGCGTAAGTGAATGGATGTGAAATATGAAATTGGAAAGTTACTGATTGTCTCTAAAAGTAACACATATTTTAGAGTGCTTATAGTGAAAGTGAAATCAAATAATCTCAACATTGAAACATATTCTTATGTCTTCTGAGAATCGCATGAAGTCAATGTAAACATTAATTTTTAAATATAAAATATATTTCCAACAATGGAGCCCTTCACACGAACTGTGATACTTATCATGTATTAATTTTATACCATAATATTAATAATAATTTATTATTATGTGAAAACAGTAATCTATTCATAGAAGGGTGTAAAGAGAAGAGGACACAAACGTAGTGCAGCCTAATTTTTATTGTTATATAGATAATTCTAATGACTTACGAATTTCAGTTTCTTAAGACTAACATGAAATTAATAATCGATAACACGTTGTTTTAAGTACTTTCTTCTTTCATGAATGTTAAAACCACAAAATTCCCGTAAATGATTTCACTGTCTCATACGAATCAAATTCCACAGTAAATTTTTTCTTCTTTAATATAATAGTATCTGGGACTTAAAGTAACTGCAAACTTCCATAGTAAGTTCGAAAGTTCACCACTCTCCTTCCCAACATCATAATTTATTATACAGATTTTGCGATTGTACTGGCGAGGTAATTATTCCTTTCCGTCCGACTTTTGCACTCACCAAAGTAAGAACAAACCACACCACTTAGGCCTTCTTTACACAGAAATTTCGAGGCGATGCGACGGATACTGGATTATCTTACCAGTCCCTTGGGAGTTCCTTCCAATATTAAATAATGGGGAGGCACAGATGACGAAACTTCCAAGCGATGCGTATCCGACTGGTCGCACGCGACCTGCCATGAAGGAACACCTGTTTTCTGCTCAAGCATATGATATCAAACGTAACGTCATACTATTCACATCCAATTCTTCTACAGCAGTTGGACGCAAATTGTCTGTAAAATGGAACAAAATATTTAGCGAACGTCCCTACTAAAAATATCATTTCCCCTTTGTTTTGTCATTTGACTGAAGTTGATTCTTGTTTAAAAATCGTATGATGATACAGACTAAAAAATATGTTTGACATATATATCAAACAATGAACACATAATTAAATCAATGCAATGTATTTATCATGATTATTGAATAAAGAATAAGTTGTATTATATTCATTTTTCACTGCCAAGAAAGAGATGAATTAGGGGTATAAAGGTGACATTGTTAATGGAATTTTTGATGTTCGATTTATGTTATATTCCTCTCCCTATTTTTTATTGGGGAACACACACACATATATCCATGTCATTACTCTTCTCTGAAGACAGGAGGTAGACTCAAAATACTCTAATCGCTTCACAGTATTCTCTGTGTGAAGTCCTAAGGGTATCATACACTCATACAACTCAAATTGATGATACTCTAGTATCCATTGCGTCGCCTCGGAATTGCTCCGTGTGAAGAGGGCCTTAAATGTAAGCTTAGATGTACGGTTACTGATTGCTTTTGTTCACGGTCTTATGCTCGTGCTGTACAATGAGTGCTGTGTATGTATGCTTGGAGTGTAGTGTTACTTCTCTCTTTAATGTTTCCTCCGTGTACAAATGTGTCGTAATCAATGCGATCTAATTACAGGTCGGATTCTTAACCGCTTCTCCAAAGATATGGGATCGATTGATGAAATGTTGCCGAAGTATCTTTTGGAAGCAGTGCAGGTTTGTTAATTGATATTTACAAGCAACTAAGGAAATGTCAAAGTCACTGATGTGCATGCGGCATTCAAAATTATTGCTAATAATGCATTGACATTTTAGTACTACGACGATAGAAAGTTATTTCATAATGTACAAAAAATTAAATATTTATGAGTATAGAAAAATGAGTAAAATTTGAAAAATAAGTCGTAGAGTATCATTGTACTTTATATACTTGGATTCAGAAATAAGTACTCTGAATTTTGTAGTTTGAATACAACAACTCGTGACTATGATATTTTTTTACGTATGAATAATTCCGCATCATGTGAGCCAGAATTGTATGGACTGATTTTTATTTAAAACATAATATAAAAGCAAACTTGAGCGATAAAATAAAAAAGCTTGTTCGTCTGATTGCAAGACTTCTTTCCCGCCAATTTGCCACAGCCCATCTCCTCGATATGTAAACTTAAATAAAAGGTGATTCATCATCTTGGAGATTCCGCCATACTGAATTTGGAAAGACGTCACCTTTACCTAACTAGAAATAAGAGATTTAGGCTGGCGTAACACGAGAAGTGAAAGTGTCGTGGTGTTGGACGATGCATTACCGTCCGCATCACAAGCATAATGCTTCTAATGGATGCTGGCACATGAGTGTCACGCGATAATATTACTGTGCGTTCAGATTTTGGCTTAAGTTCGACATATTCCCGCTTGCGACATTTTTCTAAACTGTAGGACAGTTTCAGATGAGCTGGAGACGAAGGAAAAAGCATAGTATTAAATATTGGTGTAATAGTATATAATTTTGTCAAAAAATCTTATATTAATTTTTGTATAAAATAGGGGAATAGGGGAACATAGCCTTGAAGTCAAAAATAAGAAAACAATTTAAATTAATATTTGCGTTCAACTCAAGATAATTCAGTCAATATCAATTTTAGTTCAATAATATTGCTCCAATGCTTTCAGAAATGTCGTTAGTTCGAAAATCGTAAGACATTTCCCGACAACACCGAGTCCACCATTTTGCGAGCTCCAGTGGTCAATTGAAGAAGTAGAGAGACGAAGTTACGACTGTTCTTTTTACCTATATTTTATTCAAACATAATGTATAAATAAGATTTTCATCACGTTATAGCTCACAATATTTAATAACGAAAGTATTGACTATCTTTGAAGAACTCCGTCTACGCCGAGGACAAGGTGTTTCCAGCACACCATAGCTTACTTCTGAAGTATTATGTATGTTTTCAGGAGTTATTATTTATTTATTGAATGTTATGAATGTTCAAAATTTTCTTCGATGCAAGATGAAATTAAAAACAAATTAATGATTTATCACGAAGGTATATGATGAGTAATACCGAGATAGAGACATTCTTCAATTAATTCAATTATTTATGAACTTCTTAAGTTTTATAATTATATGTTGATATTTACGAACGGAGCTACAATTCAGATTGATTGCATGCAATGACATATCTGTGATGCAGGCATTTTCTCCTTCAAACATTATGTCAAAAAAGTTGTGTATGTGAAACCATATACTTTAAATTGAAAAAACTAAATAGGTAGAAATGCATTGTCTTGGAAAACAATAAAATATGGTTTTAGTAATTTAGTTTTATCCTTATTTGCATAAGTATCTACATAACGAATAATCAACGTATTAAAAGCTTCATCAATTATTCAGAAAAATATTTTTTGCAATTTCTCTAGGACTATTTCTTTTATGTTTCAGGAGATTTTGCGTGTTTTATAGTTGTATCATGTCGCGGAATGTCTTCTCTGGCACATGATAATAATTCGTCACATGTTGAATTTGACATGGGAAAGTAACAAAAGATTTTCCGTGGTTATTCCCATATAATTGATGCAAATAGCCATGACTTTCGTTCACTATTAAAGAACCAAATTTCTTCTTCATCCATTAACTTGCAAAATAAATTTGCTAACTATGCGGAATTAGCTATGTCTCCGATTTCTGTGTTTTGAAAAGGAGCATGTGCATAGAACTGAATCGGAGTGCATGCTGAAAGGAAAAAGAGAAGGCATATCTTGACGGTTTTCTTTCTCTTTTTTTTTTCGCATACACTGTACTGTGCGAGTACGGAAACGCGACAGTGCTATTTGTGTCTCTGTCAAGAACATGCGTTCAAGGTGACATCCGTTCTGTCATCCGACTCTGAGATATTTCTTGCGACTGTTCGTGCGACGTCAACCCAAATGCACCTTAATCATCGTTGTTGTTGATTTTCTTTTTGTTATGTTCTACAATTACAAAACAACTATGGTCTCTTTATTTAAAAAATTCTATTTTACATTTGACGTGTAAAGTGAGATTTATCCCTAATTTTCTTAATACGTTTTCAATATAATATGCTCATAATAGTTGTGTATTGTGTACACTGATTTTATAATAACCATTTGACGTATTAAAAACAGAAATGTCGCCAAACTTCATATTTAATTTTATAATTTAGGAAATTATAAAATAACTTTCCCATTTCAGATATGGTCAGACACATACGAGGGTGTATCAAATGAAAACCTTACAAGTGATATAAATGATTTAGTTTGACAACTAAGAAAAACTTATAAGCTATCATTTTTTGACAGTGTCCTTGGCGTGTTATGCAAGTTTTGAAAGTACATGGATATCTCGTGTAAAGAATTCTTTTGGTCGCAACCGTAGCCACTCGGGCACCGCGGTTTTCACTTCATCACCACCTGTGATATGCTTGTCTCCCATCAATTCTTTAAGCAGTCCGAACACATGTAGCTTCTGTCTTGTAGCGTCACTGTAATAATTGTCATTAAGCGGCCAGAAATTTGTTTAACAACATGTTACAAATTACAACGTGGAAACTGATGTACGAATGGTAGCACAATAAAATTGAGTGATTGCGTTCTCTTGATCCCACATACATCTCTGTGGGCTGAATACCTTACGGTGCTGTTGACGGGAACTGACAGGAAGGCGCGTGACAGTAAAGGGTATTTCAATCGCCATGTCCTCCACCCTCTAATACCGATCTCATTTCAACGACACTACCAGTACTACTAGCAAAACTTGTCCTTCTCTTCTTCTCTCAACAACGATAGTTGGTTACGAAACTAATACCCACCCCATCTTTTCCCCTCCGGTGGCTGCATTTTTCACGTGCGACTTCAAGTCAGTTTCCATGCTACCGCCGTTTCCTGTTTTTAAGTAAACATTTTTAACACATACAAGTATGTTTGGCACACCCTATTTATTTATATATTTGATTGTGGTCACTGTTATCGTTACAAATATTGTCATAGTATATTGTTTTTAATGTTCTATTTTGTATATATCCCCAATTGTTATAACATAAACTTGGTATCTTTCGTATTGATCTTAATTTCTTATTAGTTCACTCTTCCTTGCTGTTTCGATCCCCGACTCCTCTTTACTCCTTAAAAAAATTGCTCTCCTCCATAAATTCACATTTTCACGTAACATGTTCACTATTCTCGTCATCTTTCCCTGATCCTATTGTTTCTCTTCTGTAAGTGTTGATTGAAGTTTCCAGAGTCTGTTCATGGATTCAATGATAAACTTATACAATTTAATTTAGTGAATAAAATTACAAGAAGAAAACTGGACTTGTAATTCTTTGTGTATTTTTTTCAGTTATTTATTTATGTCTACATCAGTATATGTTAACATCATAAGAAACATTACATGACTATCATCTCATGAATTCTATCTGCTCTTTCAGCTACCTAATGCCTTGGAGTTTACCGTTTCAATAGCCCCGCGTAGATACTCCACTTCCTAAATTCAGTGTTCTTTAATCTCGTATATCCCATCTATAAAAGAGCGAAATACCTCGTGTCTTTCTTCAATATTTATCATGGCACGTGATACGTCCGTCACCAATTCAGTTCTCTTTATCTCCCACAGATATCTCGCCCCTATCTTCACATTCCCATAACACATGCTCAACCATTTCGAGATCACTACCACACCCATATTTCTCATCCTTTCATCTTCCCAAACAATTTTAAATAATATTTCTTTGTACAGGTTTTCCTGGTGATGTCCAGTATCTTGGTGATGGTAGCCATCGTGAATCCGTGGTTCCTTCTAGTCGTCGTGTTCTTGGGAAGCGCCTTCTTGTATTTGCGAAACATATACCTCGGCTGCGCACAGGACATCAAACGCCTGGAGGGAGTGAGTGAGTGCTTGTGATTCGCACAAAACTAAGAATACAGTAAGGTATCTCATAGGCTGTTATTTAAAGAAATGAAGCTTACGCTTCTAGTCTGCTTAGTGTAATGTAACTATCGTTTGATTTCTACGCATGAAAAGTAAACGGGGTTGCGTGAGCTACACCCTTACTTCGTAGTAGAGTATGTGTTGCAGATGCTAAGTAGAAGCGGAGTATATGTATCAAAGGTCACCTGTCTCTTACCATGCTACTATTTTTTGAATCATTACCTCCAGATACTTTTCATGCATACGGTCAGAGCAGATAACCCTTGTCTACTTAGCATCTGCTCCACACACCTTAATACGAATAAAATGTCTAGCACATGCTACACCTTTTTATGTATAGAAATCAAACAATAGCTAAATTATACTTAGCAGAGTATAATCATTTGCTTTGTTTTTATGTATAATTAGCTAATGAGATACATTAAAGGTAGTATGAACATGGCAGGAACTAGCCAAACTCATAATCATTTATGAAACTTTCAACAATACTATCTATTCTGTTCATATTAAAAATAAATATAACTGTAATTCATGATTTATAATGTATTAAAAGCAGCGAATCATTAATTGTACTATTTATATTGAAATAATGTATTTGAAGAATGGTCTCCATTTTGACTCGAGTTTTCTAGCTTTACTACCGTTTTCATCGAATAGCTTTCTTGATTTCCCGAAAAGGAAACGATTTCCTGCTGTTCTTTTCTATAATAAATTTAAGATGGATTTTTAAATTGATTTCATTACAAATTTTATGGAAATTTATTTTAGAACCGTCCCTCCGAGGCTTATTCATATGAGTTCAAATATTAGCAAAATCTAAATTTTATTTGACGAGTTGATAGATAATAGTTGATTCTTTCAATTTAAAGATTCAGAACATATGAAAGAAGTCGCCAGCTTGTTCATACAATCTGAAAGCAACAGGACGCTCATCATTTTTGCTCCACCGCACATCAGACATGTGTCTCCCTCATATGTCTCCGTTTGCTGGTTTCGATCTCGAAAACATTTCGTATTTTCACCAGTTCATCTCTGTACTCCTATAATGATGTTATACTCCGTAGTTTCATAGAAAAACGAAGCAATTTCTTATAAATCAAATTGACTGAACCATGTATCACGCCAAAAGGCACTGTGTAATAAAGCATTTATATTGGCAGTTGTACTGTATACATCCGCCGATGGCTATAAAAATCAATTTATGTTTTATTCATTTACTTTTCTTATTAAGCGAATATTCATCAATTAGTCGCACGAGGGATTTCCTTACAAAGCTTAACCAGAGTTCGTGAACATTTCCAATCTATTCAATGTTTTGCAAAAGTGGATACATTCAATGAAATTCAATAGTCAATCTCCAATAAAAACATCTACCTCGCAAAAATGAAGTAATGATTAAACTTAAGCATTTGCGCAAATTTCAGTTGTGAAATTAGATATTAGCATTCACACCCTACGATAACGAACCAGTTTTCAAGAGATATCAATATAGATGAAACAACTTGTGACCTGACCGAACCTCGACCTTCGATAAAACATGAAAGCTGTAGAAAAAAAGTAAACTAAGCGAGAACGTGCTAAATCCCTTCACACCTAACTTGATGTTGCTGCACACCGACGTAATAGTCCTACTTTATCCCTTTCCTACGATCGTCCTTTCGACACGACCATCAAAGGACAAGAGACCTGTTGCAATGGGAGCCCCAACATTATGATCGGTCCCAACACAATCTGTTTGTTTAATTTTGAAGTAAATGGTGTGGAAAAGTCACATATTAGACGAAACAGTTTCGTCATCCATCTTCATCAGTGACGTAGAAAATTAACCGATTCTTCTCTCTTCGGTTTACGTTACCGACCGTTGGATGAAAGGAAAGAAAAGTGGGAGAGAAATTTTAATATTAACTTTTAAAAATTTAGAAGAATTTACAGTTGTCTTTATGAACCGGGATGAGTAAAGGCTCCTAGAAAGTAGATGGAACCTAATTCGCATGTTTCTACGTCTTTGGATTGGGGATATTAGGGGAAGAGATTCCAAAATCAGAACTTTAAACCGTTCAATACACACTACCATTTTGTACACTCTTTATCAATGTGAAGCACTTTTTATTGAAAAATGGATTTTTGTCTCGTAACCTTTCCACCAAATTGTTTACGTACATATATATATATATATATATATATATATATATATATATATATATATATATATATATATATATATATATATATTTTTTTTTTTTTTT
>NNCF01126639.1:1519571-1540052 GCA_002313205.1 Laupala kohalensis | reverse complement strand
AAAAAAAAAAAAAAAAAAAAAAAATACAATTCATTTAAATAATTATTTAATAAAAAGTAAACCGGTATAGGCACAGCAGACACCTCAAGGTTCCATATTGGTGAAGGAAGCTGTTCATAATCATGGTATTTTTCTCCTATGGTGAAAATTAAAACCCGATCCAGTAGAACCTGTAAATAACGAGGTTTCCAAATGAGTATACAAAAATATCTGTGTGAATGATAGGTACTTTGTGGTCACGCAACTAAACTTTTTTTTTAGTTTAAATTTATTTATTTACTTATTTAGGCTGTCTCAGCCACCCTGACTACGAAGTTTTCGCAATACAGACACACTAATTTTTGTTCATATTTTCGCTAGCATTACGCAACTTATCAGCGTTACCGTCTCCGCCAACGAGGAGGCGTGTGTATAACTACACCAAGCATTGGAATGCTATTCGTATATACTTTATATTCGCAACCAATTCCGTATAGAATACATATTTCCACTCCGTCTCTATTAACTTCTCCACATTTTGTAGTTGTAACCCATCCTGTCGCGCATAATGCCGGATATTCCGCGGCATCTCTGCTCCGAAGATTTCACAATCACACAATATGTGTTGTGGTGTCTCAATACCCTATCTGCAAACACGTACCGTCATCCACCTCACCAAATCGCCACAGATTTTTCCTAAAGTCTCCATGTCCTGTTATATATTTTAGTAGGCTTTTATTAGGCTGAAATCATTTCCTGTTCTTTCATGTTTAGCACACCTTCGAGATGTAACTATTTGTTACTCGCCCCACTGCGCTTTTTGTCCATCTCACCTGCCAGCCATCCACTAAATACTTGGTTCCGTCTTATCCTTGTTGTAATTCCTCTCCATTTATCTCCTTCACGTTGTAACAAATACTGGTACCTCACCTTCATAATGTGTAAGTCTATTGAAAGTGCACATTACCACTTCAAAATATTCATTCCTGTTTTATTGCGTACATTTTCGATTCTCTTTTTCCGTTCCCACTCATTCCTTGTTCCTGTCTGTGCCTACCATCCCTACCACGAGGAGGATTGGCGAATAGACTATGTAGCTCTATTCTTTTACCACTTGTCTCAATTGCATACCCCCCAGGGGACTTACATCTAGTAAGTACGTGTTTGGCGAACACGGGGCCCCGAGCTGAGTCTGTCATTACTTCCACTTGTGCGAGGCTCCTTCCTTTCTCTTTTCTGACCTTCCTTTGTCACCTCTTGTTCTTTTCGATCCCGACGCTATTAGGGCTAGAGTATCTTTCATTTTCCTCTTTCCTCTTCTTTAAAAAAAATGTTTTTAGTAAACTCTTGAGATATGTTGGGATTTGAGTTTTGAGTTGTAATTCAGGAGGTTTTTAGTGGGTATGGCTGAGTCATTCGGCGAGACCCACAAGCGGGGAGAGTCATGTTGGCTCTCCTTAGTGCGTAACTGCATTTTCCCTACCTGTACAAGTTTTAAGGGCTCTAATGACCTCGATGTTGACGAGCCCTAAAGCCTCACAATAAAATCAATTGCATACTTTGTGCTACATATTCCTGGAATTCCTGAAATTCTTCTTTTCCTGCGATAAATTTCCCCCAGCATGTTCTTATGTATTTGTGTTTTATTTGATTCACCCGTATTCGTCTTTCCTCATCATTTATTCCGCATTCATATAAAATATGTCTTACGTCATCCTTACCTCCGCCACATGTATCCTGTACGAGAGATGGAATTTGCCTAAATCTGAGTCTTTGTCGAAATACTGTGGTCTATCAAACATAAACGCTATATTTTGGAAAATCATATTTCTTTGTGTCGGATCTTAGCTCTCGTGTTAATTTCGCCTCTTGTGAAAAACGGGAGTATTGCTCATCTATATAATAATTCCAGATCATGACTACCCATGGTCCTCCTCCAGTCTTGTAACGACTGGAACGCACTTGAGATAAATTGTGATGATTTTCTTTGTCTTTTCTTCTATTTATTCAAACTAGTGTTATGACTGCAATGCCCAAATATTTTGTCTTTGATACAATCAGATACCAATCATTGATTTCAATTATATGGTACCGCCCTGATCTTTTTCACCTTCCCTCGAATACAAAAGCTTCTCTCAGTTCGTAATATCTTTAACTAATTTGGAAAAGAATTCCTCTATTTCACTCATATATTCATCGCTTTATTGTTCATTTTCTCTTCTGCTATTTCCTTTTATAAATATTATTGCATCATCAGCACACACTATTATTTAGATTTCTTACTCGTTCACAAAATTTAGCATGAGATCCATAAATATATTCCAAAAGATTGACGCGGAGTGTCTTCCTTGGGGATATCATTTTGTCAATTTTGACAGCATCTGGTGCGCTTCTATATCCGTAACTGCGTATCGCTCTTGAAAATAAGATTTTGCGAATTTTTGTATTATATTACTTACTTCTAATTTCCTCAAAAACCCCTTAGAATTTCAGGAAAACTGCTAGCAAGTACATTTCCATGATTTCTCTATTAATCCATGAATTAGTTTAAAGTAGACTCCCTACTTTATCCTTCCATGAATTCATATTGGTTTAATTCCGTTTTCGCAACAACCACTTTCCTAATTTCAAGTTTCATCTTTTTTCCCAGTAATTTTTTTACTGAATCACAGACTAATTCGCTGATACGACTGATCGCCGATACTGAGCGATCTATCCTTCCTTCCTCCTTTGTAAAACAATTTGAACTCTGAAAATCTCATAGTTATAGAAAATATCCATATTTTTTGCATTTCTTTACTATGTTCAATATGTCGTTTTGAAATTTTCTCCGCAATACTTCAATCATGTCATTTGTTATATTATCGTATCCTGGGCTTCTGATAGGCCGCAATTACTTGATTAAATCTTCTAATTATTCGTTTATGATAATTATTTCTGTTTCTCTTTATTCCTTGCTCAATGTTGTTTCAATACCCTCTCCTAAAAGATCTTGTGACATAATTTTGCCTAAATTCTCCCAATCGAAAGTGTATTATTATCCATCTGCTTGGACATTCGACCTTACCCTTTCCTTTTCAATTTTCGCTATGTGGATACTAATAAAACATAGTAATCCCACACGTCCTTCCATTTTGACTCCTCAAGAAGAATCGTCCAATATTCGAGTTTTTTGTCATATCGATCTTTTGTATTCTCTACTCATTATCTCATATATTTCCCTTCTTTTTGTCTATCCTCCGATTCTTTATTCTTCCTTTGATATATACCCTACCTCCCTTTGCCTTTGTCTATAACTTAATCCTTTAATTCTGTAATAGAGATTAATTTTCACCTCTATTTTTCTGTCTCTTTTTACATATATTTTTGTTTCTGTTAGGTTCTCTTTCTTACTTTTTTGAGACTGCATCTTGCTTTCCCATGTCATTGGTGCGCATGTAATGTCATTTATGGTTTTATGCGTATAACCCGTTTCTGACTGGGTGGCATTTTCTTTAATATTGAAGCAAATAGTTGAATGATCACTTTTCACTAGTCTCTCTGCTATCCATTGTTGCTCTCACGTCTATTCTATATTCGACCAGTTATTAATGACTCATTCTCGATCAGAAAGGTATCCATACACATAACTCCATACACATAACTCCATACACATTATACAATGTCAGATAATATATAACATAAATTTTTCACCTGTCTTTTTTGTTGTTTGTTATTTTGTTCCCCCATCATTTAGACCGCGAATTCCAATATCCACATAAAAAGACATCTTTACGATAGTACTGTTTTATATTTTTCTCTATATGCTCAAATATTTTTTTTAATTATCCATGAATTGTAAGGTTCATTGGTTGCTATGTTGATGGCTGAATGTGCATAACAGAGCTCCATATTTTAAGTTTTGAAAAGTAGTTTCCAGACAAGTTTGTGAAATAAACAGTATACAATATTGTAGAGATAGTGTTCGGAAGCGAGTGGGAGAAAATTTGGAGAGAATCGGACCTTTGGGGCCGAAATACGAACAAAAATAGTTAACGTACTTATTGGTGTAATTGTTTACGTAAACTAGAGGACTTGGAATTACTTTTTAAAGGAATGAGAGTGAAGTAAATTAGTATTTGGTAGATAGCGCATTGTGTGAAGAAGACCTGGAAGAAAATACAGATTGCTTGGAGCAAAAGTTATGGGGAACTAATATTTTCATCACAATGAAAACAATGATGGTGGTGATATGAATATATAATTACAAATTTTAAGGTAATGAGTAGGTGAATTACTTCAAAATTCACACGGACTGCTTCAGATGTAATGCTTATGCAATATATAGAAATAAAAAGGTGAATGAATTGTGGAAGAGAATTATATGGATGAAATTGTGGATGAACTGCGAAGAAAGGAGCGAACAGGGAAGAGTATAGAGAGCATGATAAAATAGGTTAATACATACACCAAAATAGGACAAATGAACGGGGAATCAAGGAATATCAAACATAGAAATAGGGATAAATCAACATATAACGAACATAGAGGAAACCACAATAAATGTTATAGATGAACGTTATAATATGTTAGGGCAAAAGATGAAAGGTAGAAAAGAGGTTCGAAAGAAAGACATGGTAGCGGTGGCACAACAATAAGTAGAGAAAATAAATCAAATAAAGAAAGAAATGAAAATGAGTAGCAATCATTTGCTGAGGTAGCTAAGAAAAGAAACAAAAGTAATAGAATAATAATTATAGAAAGGAAAGATAAGGAGAAACAAATATATTTGGTAAATAAACTCGAAAATATTTTGAAAGAACGCTGCAATTATGATTGTATTATCACATAGTTCTACACGTACAGAGATCTTTTGGTCCACTTGCAAGATGCTAAAGGGGAGAAGACATTACGGGATATAATATCAACACAAAAAGATATACAGATAGCAGAAGTACGAAAGATTTTACCACGTGTAATAATATATGGAGTAGAAAAGGAACTACAGGAGGAAGAATTATTAAGATTATTCGTAACACAGAATGGAGATGGGACAAGATGAGATAGAGATGGGGAAAATAAAATTAATACGTTTCGGGTGAAGAGAAAAATCATAGAGAATGTTATATTACAACTAAGTCCGACGTTAAGAGAAAAGGTAATGAAAGTAAGTCGTGTCTTCATTGGAATATAATCATATCGAGTAGATGTTTTCATAGAACCGATATGTTGCTTTAAGTACCAACGTTTCGGCCACTTAGCCAGGAATTGTTTAGAAAAGACATGCACGTGCAGTCATTTCGGAGAAATCTGTCATAGATTTGAAGAATGTGTGAAGGAACAAGAATCCTCAAAATGCGTATGTTGTATGAGGAAAGAACATATACATGCTGTACAAACACAAACACAGAATAGTAGCTTGAAGACTCAGCTAGAAGCAAGCAGCGTCCGCCTTGTAGACAAATACACACAGAAAATTAACTTCAAGACTCCGATTCTCCTCACAACTGCCGCTTCTGGTTATCTGAAGCAAATGTTTCACAAGAATCAACGAAGGCAATATGATCACTCCAATAAGATATACACCTATTGTTGAAGTAGAATTAATTTGATTGGTACTTATAACAAACAAGATTTCATTGTCGTGAAGAATTACATTGCCTAGCCAACAATATTCAAGTAAGAAATACTTCACAGTATAAAGAATGCGAATGAAAAATAAATGGTTCAATATGAATTATGAGCATAAAACAATAATATACGATACAATACGAATCCTTTCTTCTGGGCTTTTAAGAACCTAGAAAAGCAGCCATAATAAAAAACATTTGAAGATCGTAATTGACAGTACACCGGCAGCCGCGCTGCTACGCCGTAATTCAGAACTAGCGTTGAAACTGTGATTGTCGCCTCCGGTCACTGGAGCGCCCTGGCCGCGTACGTTTGAACTATGTGAGATAATTACACGCGTAGGCCCTTCTTCATATCACCTCATCCGTCCTGAGACGTGAGGCTACTGATGAATATTAATATATAATCTTCAAGGCGGGAGCTTCATTTTTGACGAACTGCGCACGCGCGTGTTGCACCTGTACGCAAAAGGTGTCCGTTCAATCCAGGTGTACTTTCATCAGTTACCTGCAAGATCATTTTCGAAACACATGCCATTAGAAGTGAAGTATGCAATGAATATAACAGGATAAGGGACACAATAAGAAAACAAACGAACTATGAGTTATAAAGTAATACAACATAATTTCCAAGGGAGTATAGTATGTATGCAAGAATGATTCATTTCACACGAACCAATAATGTGGATATATGTGTCCTACGAGTGCCGTACATGAGTAGGGGGAAGTTAATGTATTTACCACTAACGTATAGTTCAGTATACTTACAATGAGGAAAATCAGCAATAATAATTCTTAATTGAAATATTGATGATCGGCCAATATAGTACAAAATATGTACAAGTTGTCTTGTTAAGCAGGAAGTGGAAAAAAAGTTGTTGTAATAAATGTGTTCATAAATATATGCGAAAGAGGAAGTTATGACCAATATTTGGGGGGAAATGTTAAAAGATCTCAAATTTCGGATGGATTTGGTAATATATAAATGGAGAACTAACATTTCAAACGGAAAATGTGGAATACATAATTGATATTACTATGCAAAACAGAGAGAAGAAATACATATTAACGGGATGGTATACGTCCCAATAATAAGTGACCTTCGCCTAAAACATTACAATATGGAAGAAATTATAACAGATGAAAGTGGTCAATCATGTGAATATAATTATCGAAAGGTGTATTGGAGAAAATGTAAGATTCGACAAGAAATTAAGGATTAATGTACTACACAAATAGCAGAAGAAGAAATAGACCAATAGTAGAAGAATTACAGCAGGCAATGTTAGTTGACGTGCAACCTTACTGTGTACGAAAGGGGTTGGGATATACTAAAGGCAATAGTTGGTGGGATATCACTTTGACAATACTGAAACGTGAACGAAACAGGGCAAGAAGATCATATAAAAAAGAAAACATAAATAGGGAAGGAAAACAAAGAAAACGAAATCTATATATTCAGGCACTAAGAAGACATAAGACAAAGATTCGGGAAAGAAAAAGAGAAAGCTGAGAAGATTTTTTAGAAGAATCAATGTGCAAAATATATGGGGTTTACCTGTTATATGTATTGTTGTGTTTGTAAATGGGAAATATAGCGTGCTATTGAAGCCTATCTACATGGAGCGATAGGAGTTAGGACTCGGGTGGTAGGTCATTGTTAGTAGGAGGGCCGCTTAGCTGGGTTTACCAACAACTTGGCTCACGTGGAGGGGTTAGTAGAAGTGGTTAGTTATTGATACTAGGAGGAGCTGGATAGAGGAAGGAAGGTTGACTTTTGAGTAGTCACAGCTATATGAACTGGGACATTAATTATCTATGTTATTGGTAGAGATAAACTAAAAGGAGACTGGGACATTAATTATCTATGTTATTGGTAGAGATAAACTTGCCATAACGTACGAGGGAAAGAAGAAATGACAAGAGAATAGTTAGATTCGGGCAAAGAATTATTGGCGAACCTGTTAGGACATGGACCTGATGTGAGAAATAATGTACAAGAGAAAGTCCGGGCAGGGCATACACAATGGCGTAATAGGGAGGAGTTTGAGGAAATGATAAAAGGCTTAAGCAAAGGGAAAAGTGGTGACTACGATAACTTGACTAATAAGATAGTACAAAAATGTTTCCGACATACGGAACTACTATAACTAAATTAATAAATGATTGTTGCAATTATGAGCACTACCCTTTTTGCGTGTATGATAGGAGTAATACGACTAGTTTTAAAAGATAGCATGAGAGATAAAACAAATGGTAAATCTTATTGACCTATAACATTATTGCCGGTATTAGGGAAATTTGTCGATAAGATTATAGCACCAGAAGTAAAGAAGGAAATGACAGGAGAAAACTTGTCAGAAACAATTTGAATTTGTACCCGCTAAAGGAACGGAAGGTGCAGTAAACTATGTGGTAGAAACGATAAGGATTCGAAAAGAAAAGTATATGCTTCTGGTTTGTGTGGACTTCGAGAGGGCTTTTGATAGCTTGAATTGGCAAGTTATTCAAAGATGTTTAGAAAGATATGAATTAAAGGAAAAACAAAATAGCTTAATAAAATCATTTTCAAAAATAGATATGCTGTAATGGATATAAGAGAAGAAAGAATAATAAAAGAAATTGGGAAAGGGTATCCCCAAGGTCAATAAAGACTATTCTACATGCCAAGGGTATATGCAGCATTTTATTTTACCTTATGTGTTGTGTATTATTCAGACATCTATTGTATGATTTTCGGCACATTTTACCAGTTCAACTGCGCCTTCCATATCACGCTTTATTTTTACTCGAACTCTCCTAAGAGCGATACTCGGTTTGGTATTTAATTTTTCCGATATTCGGATGTACTCTGAACACGCTTTACTGCGTACACTACGCAAGCTATTTTTTCCTTTTCTAGTGCATTTGACGTGTTTCCTTCTGCTTCATTACGCAAACACTCACAAAATCGATACCTCTTATCACCACAATGGCCGTATCTACTCTCCTTATCCCTACACTGCGTTGTCAGGTGCCCGAATCTGTGATATCGGAAGTAGCGGAGCGGGCATAAATATACCTCACAACGATAAGAATAATGTCCAATAAGGACTTTCTTCCTATCCATTATTTCATTGAACATTTTTCCTTATTCTTCCAACACCCAGTAATTTCCATTCTTTCCTATTTTCCTGAGAACCTCTATCTGCTGTCGATACATTTTGCCCCCAAAAGCTTTGAAGGAATTCGTTTTCTTTCTTTGCATTATCTACACCAAAAAGTATTTTTCGTTCAATATTTTTACTCGTTCCTCTTCTAGTGATACTATGTCTTTTATTACCTCCCTAAATTTTATTTATTCCTCTTTCTTCTGGAACTCTATCACGATGGAACCATTTCTTGTCTTCCAGCTATCTCTATTCACCATAATTTTTTTTTCTTTCAGAGTGTATCTTGTATTATTGTCCACATTTACCTTTCCTTCCTTATCTTTCCTCCGTACGATTACTATAGTGTCTTCTGTATCCTTCGATCTTGTAGTGTCTCTCTGTATCCATCGTTCTTGTAGTGTCTCTCTGTATCCATCTTCGTTTAACTACCTCCGCAAATGTTCTTTCTGCCCTCTTTCTCACTTCACCTCCATCCATACATTGCTGCAGATTATTTATCCGTTCA
Organism: Laupala kohalensis; assembly: GCA_002313205.1. Taxonomy (NCBI): domain Eukaryota; kingdom Metazoa; phylum Arthropoda; class Insecta; order Orthoptera; family Trigonidiidae; genus Laupala; species Laupala kohalensis. The sequence goes on along the minus strand of NNCF01126639.1, from coordinate 1,530,807 downwards.
TCTATGATGTTACCTATAATTTCCTCTGCTCTTTCCAATCTTCCCTGAATACCTTCTGCCTACATATTTATATCGGATTAGAAGGTCATAATCATCATTTCTACCTTTCCTGTAACTTCATTTATCTTTTTCTCTGTATTCGTTTCATTTGTTGTTTAATCACACAACTGCGCGACAAAGATCCAATAATCCCTCTTTTACTCAATTCTGTATAAAATTATTCAGTTTCCTGAACATTTTCACGTAAAAAATCTCATTCAGCTTATTAACCTGTTTGTGGAGCTTTTCCATATCGACCTCTTTCTGTACTTCTTCCTCAATCTTATCTAAAATGGAACATTTTGCTTTTGTTGCTTCTATTTTCGTCTCATCAGGTGCTACATCTGTCCACTGGAACGTGTCCCCAGAACTACAACTTATTTGGTGGTCTCTCTTTCGATCCACTCAATCGGTTCCTATTGTCTCCCATTACTGTTCTGTAATATTAATGTACGTAGATTAGAATTCCGTGTCACAAGTCCTGTGTTACTAATATTCACATACAGTGCCGCACAACGGCAAAAATTGCCCTACATCTTTCCTTTTAAAATCATATTTTTTAATTAAATTTCTAAATTTGTTTTCTTCAAAGTTTAGTTTTTCAGGAACATGCTTCAAATCAAAGGTATTCACAAACGGAAACGGTAATTATCACTTTATATTCCACTGTGTCCGTCGTACTGTTATTAAAAATTATTGAAATATGTAAAAGTTATGAATGTTGTTGTAATGAATGACGTGTGATTGAATTAGGCTTAAGTTGAATATTTATTTTAGTGATAATAAATTGTTTATTTCATCCAAAGGTTGGTTTAACTTAAACCTCGGAGTCAGGTTCACTCCCTTTCACCCCAAGTTAACTTTGGTATCCCTTAGGTGAAACATCAAATCTTGAACAATTTATAATTTTCTTTATAAATCTCCATAATCGGGAATAATTTAATTAATTAAGAATAGAGATTATGCTATTCGTGTCAGAATCAAATGATTAATTATATAGAGTGTATGTCAAAGAAACAATTATACGCAAGCTACGATATTATTAAAACATATATTTAGAACTTCTGAAAACTATTGACCAGCAGTATTTTTGACTTATTTAATATACAAAAATATATTAATTAAATAATTAATATACAAATTCAATAATATATTTCCCTTTTACTGTTGAATTTTCTATTTTCTAAATAGTATTTGAGTACGATCGTAAATATTTTACGGTTCAGTTTCTTTTACGAGCAATCCAAAAGATCACAATTTATTCTCGCATTAAACGGCATTAAATGTGCAGCCTCTCACTTCATAATAGTGCAGTCTCTCACTTATCGAGGGGTCATGTGATTCCTTCTATGGTCAATTATCTGAGCTTTCTTATTGACTTAATGCAACTAATGAAGAATTAATGTTTAACGACCTCTTAAGTTCTTAATTGCATAAGATTCACAAATAAAATGCCAGAGGAGTTAATAATGAACAACAAAAAATTTATTCATGACATGTGTGACAATGAAGCCAAGTTTGATTTAAAATGAAAATAAGTGACTTACTTTCGATTATACAGGAAAGTAGTCTAAGTATTTTTTAAATTTATAAGCATGATCTGAAGAACCCTGTTATTAATTTATAATAAAGAACTTGATAATATTACCAAATCGGTCTCCGTATTTTCAGTAGTCTCGTTGTTTGTCTTGTCTGGATAATCTTTTTAATTCTGAAAAGATGCTTTTCCCTTTCATGGGTGTTGTAGGAACAAAACTTGGATTTATAGTTTCTTTCATTTCACTGTTCACATTGCCTTTTACTTTGATTCCAACCAGACCTGGTTTTAAGGTAGTGAGAACGTGTGTGACGATTCAAGGTTAGCCTTACTCAAATTCACCTACGTACGTCGCTCATAGTTGCCATTGACGGATTTGTTAAATACATGCAATTTCATTTAATTTGTTCTAAAAATTAGGATTTTTACTCGAAGATTTGTTCTAAGGTATTTTCTTTTTACATTGTTTCTCGCGTAAAGTACTTAACGGATTGAAGCGAAACTTTGACTGTCGTATTCTTTGGGGTTTAGAACAAGCACTGATCAAGGTTTCATATGAATACATCAGAGTTTAGATTAAAAAGTAAAAAAAAGATTGGAAGAAGTAGTTTCTGTTTGATTATATGTGTAGGTTGAGCGTTCAGGAAAGTCTCTTCTTTCTCATTCAAAAGCCAACAGAATGGAAAATTATGTTTGTTTCAGGTACCCAAGGTGGTTGGGTCGGTCTGGCCATCTCACAAGCGCTCATCCTCACAGGGATGGTTCAGCACGGAATACGATTGTCAGCTGACGCGTCAGCACAGATGACGGCTGTGGAGCGAGTCACGCAATACTCGCTCATCAAACCTGAACCCCCCCTGGAGACAGAACCAGGTACTACATGCGCTGTCAGCCTCGTGTTTCAATAATACTCATTTATTTTGTTCTGAATTCCAGCGACTCACGTCGTGTCTCGTTTTAAATTTTTTTCGTAAATGTTTCTTTAGTCACCATTGAGTGTTTATCATATTCCACTGTCAAGACAACCGCGAATTAAATCATGCATGATAAGAGAAAGAACGTCAAATAGAAAGAAGCTCATCCACGTCAAATCTCAATGTGCGTTCATTGGATACCCATAAAAATACGGAAAGACACGGAAAATCTACACAATGCTAATTTAATAATAGTTCTATAATCTTTCTAATGACCTAGCAAATGTCTGTAATTGTTACTGTAACAAAGTACATTAGAATCGTTTTTAATGTTTCCTCCAATAGTTTGTATTGCTCGTTTGTTTTCAGGTACTATACATTTTACGTTTATATTTGTCCAAAATTCAATTTTGTTATATAGCATAGTATTTTACGGCTTTTTCATTGATATAGTGAGGTTGAGTCCATTAAAGTCTTTCACCTTAAAAAAAAGAATATATTGAGGGAAAACGAGATATTGAGTTACTAAGGAATAATATGTTTCAAATAAAGACTCAAAACTGGAGAGTAATCCCAGAAATAAATATCCGACTTTCTTACTCTGTAGTACACAAAGAGAGGAAAATATGAAATTATTAACCGGAAATCTAGAGAAAGTTGGACAAAAAGAAGCATTTATAAGTAAAAATATCAATGAGTTTGATTAAAAAAAGGAATATAGTGGAGAACATCAATCAAACAACGGAAACATCTTTAAGCAATTGAATATTTTTAAAAATTGAAACAAATAAAAGTGCTGTTCATCTGGATCACTGATAATTTTATTGAGTAAGTACGTATACGCACGGTTAATCAAGATATATATTCTCGAACTAGGAAATCTATCACGAAAGTTATGAGTCATCGCAAGAATACGTTCGTGAGCGAACATTTGATATTTTCGTTAAGTCAATGTATAGAAGTGGGTGGAATACATTTTACTCAGTACATGGACATTTTGGCAAGAATTTTGAGGAAAAATGAACTTTTATTTCGTAGGGATAAGAGTTAACACTTGTCACGAATTTCTTGCAAATTGCAATGAACTTGCTCTTGAAAACTTGAGATAGAAACAAGCTTGAATAGAAGCTCGACTGGAATTTTAGTTATATAGCAATTACATAGCACAAATCCCTGCAAGCCACAAACTTTGTAAAAATAATTCCATCTGAAAGAACATTTGTGTATGTTAACACTTATATTTATTTTCCCAGTAATTTTCAGTAAGAGAAATCAATAATTCATAGTAAATATTTAGCACAGGTGAAATTGAAATTAACCTTACATCGAATCTATTATACATCTACATCTCATTTAGTCTCTGGAAATGAATAACCGAGGATAAGAGAAGTACCATTTCAGTGCTAGCTACATCGTTTCATAATTTTGTTTGATATTTCATAAAACATTAGATATGTGTCTGACGTTCCAGTCACGGGGCCGTTGCCACGGTTGGAGCCGTTTTAACTGTTTCAGTGCAACTACGGAACATTGTAATTAGGTATTTCCAGTTGCGACGACTCACCTCACATTATCATAAAATATTCTGACATTATCAGAGACGGCTACTTACTTGCTGATTGTCGTTCCCTCGCTACCGCATGTCGTTAGCTGAATACAAAAAAAATATCAGCATGGTTCGTGCATTTATCTCTGCACACTCACGCCGTTCTGCATTGTGTAGAAACCAAGCGCGGAAAATATTGCGATAACTTTACCCACAAAAAGAAAGTGAACGGGAGGGAGATCATCGGAAACAAGGCATGCAGTAATTAGACAGGCACAAAGAACTGAAAATGGTCTGTTCCAAGGATTGAACCTATATAATGTATTTTGACGCGCTGAATTCAAATCCGGGGCCAAAATTGCTCCATCACACCCCAGTTTTTCAAATCCTTATTTTCTATATTTAAGGACGATTTTGGCGAGTTTTTAAATAAGAGGGTGATAGAGCAAGTCTGGCCCTGGTTTCGGATTTAGCGCGTTAAAATTCATAAGCATATACAGGTTTAGTCTTCGGAATATACCTTTTTTTAAAATTTTGTATGCTTGTGTTATTATCCACTGGCGCGACTCTACTGTTGATGTAATAAATATGCTTTTCGATAAATTATTAATTTCTAGCTGATTACCTGGCGTTGCCCGGGATTTTTCTTAGACTAATCAACTTTTACTCAGGAAAAAATAAAATATATTTATATAGTGAGATCAAAATACTTTTATTCGTTGGTTTTAGAAAATATATGAAACATGAAAACACGACATCCTACTTTTACAAATTTATAATAATACAAATTTGATACAAAACTTGAGTGTCTACACCATCTCGCGGGAGCCGCGTCGGTCAAATATTATCTTCCAAGTCATGACGCGGCCACACCATTTCATTACAATTCTTTTAAAATCTAAACTTTTCCACCAAATATTACGATTTAAAGACGTATTCTATCTTCGATAGATGCACAAAACAAATAACCCATTAATTTATTATGGTTGTTGTTTCCTTATTAAATTACTCTCTTAAATTGGAGTATATTAACACTTGTATTTTTAATAACGTTACTTCGATAATTTAGATAACTTCGACTTTGTTACTTCGAGTTTAATTTGTTTAGATAGACATATGCTTTTGTGGACTTTTTGCAGAACTCTTTGAGGTAGACTAATATTCTTAATTGTCACTTATCTCTAACCGTTTAAGCAGCCTAAGCGAATATAACTCTCTAATGGATATGTATTGTCAAAAACCATTTCTATCTTTCTTACCACATATTTTACCAAAACAATTTAGTCTTTGTTGATCTTGGACATCTCAACTATCTCGTTGCCAAATTTCATCTCGATTGGTCCAGTGGTAAGTAGCGATGAAGTAGTAATTTAATAGTGATGAAGTAGCAAACACACATATTCACGTTACGCATTTATATATTAGTATGGATTTTCTAAAGAAATTCTTCTCATAAATAATTACACGGAGACTATTAACCATTTGTTTTCATGATCTTTTGTCCCAGATCACCATTTCGACCGAAGCATCCACTTGTAGCCAGGGCATCACTAAAAGAAAAAAGGGGAGGGTGTTTTCCCGCAAAATTTCATAAGTTTACCAAAGTTGGAAATATGAGACTCTTTTGAAACCAAAATCTTGAAACTATTCAGTTTTAACTTTTGTTGTTAAAAATGACGTTTACTTAGGATATTAAATGTTACAGAAAGTGATGTTTAATACGTTTACATGTGGCATCTTTGTAATGAAAAAAAGCAAAAATCTCGAGAATACCATTGTGTATCAAACCGATCGTGACGAGATAAAGGCAGTCTCTGTCATCAATACAACGCGGGATTTGGACTTGTTGTGTCTGGAGGTACTTTTCTCAGGAAGGGTGAAGCATCCGCGCTTCCAAAATAGGCACCTATAAAGAGAGTAATGCTGAAGTGCCTGCTGATCAGTTGACACTTCTGATTGATGCCGCCATTCTCAATTTTCCAGTGCCACTTTTTAGAATTCCTCATGGGTATTCTAGGCTCGAGTCCTTTATATGAGAGAGAAACGACATGGACGTCGCGTCGTGATTGGGTCCACTCAAACACCCCTTACCAGTAAGGCGGGAACAATCAGGTGACAGCCATTTTAGTTCTCTATGAGTCATGGCTATACTTTACATACACGACCATGAGAAACCAACTTAAACAAAAACCAAGGGTGGTCATTTTGGTCCCCCCTGTTTGCTTAATAGATGATGATACGCGCTCAGAAGATAAATATCTACTCGATACTCCTTAGAATTGTGTTCGAATAGTCGTCTCTCTCTCTCTGCCTCCACCCTATGCCTAAGAGCGGATTGCTCTCTCTAGTTGTGGCTGAAAATGATGAAGTGTAGGTTTATGACCACTTAGCTCAAATGAATCACTGCCTGGCTGGATGCCTCCGAGTGCAACGCCAGATTCTTCGTCAATCGTTACTATTTTTTCTTCGTTAAACGCCAATAACATAGACAATTGTAGTTGTCTTCGTCATCTGATAACAAGGAAAATACTTTTATTAAAAACTGCAACACATTTCCTTGATACGTCTTTGTTGTGCCGTCCTTTTTTCGCGTTTTGTTTCAAGAGGAAGAAACACACCAAAATGTATCAATTCGTTACCTTAAAAAATTTGAATTGTCCCTTCGCCCAAAGAACTGACTCGCAGTTACTTTCTGTAAATTCTTTGTCGATTAATAATGTCAATACGTGTTATGTATCTACTAGAAAAGCAGCTCTGAGCTTTCATAGTGATTATGGAATTTAACTAAGTTTTGTTTCCTGGTGCTTCACTCGTGATAATTCATCATTATTTACTCTTGATCCCACAATGTTCTTGTTGGTTAACGCAGAAATTTCGTTCACAATTACAAATACCTTGAAAGAAACTGAAATGCTTTATGTAAGAAACCCGTAGTTGGTAAATTCTAATCCGGCTAGGTACATCCTTTTTGGAGATGGCAATTTTTGATGATGAAATTTGATAAGATGGCACTTGCGCGGATCACGTTATTGCGATCGACAACTATTTTGGCCTAAAGAACCTGCTTTTTAAAGAAACATCCTTTTATTTTTCTAGTTACTGCCTCAGAAGGTTATCGCTTGAAAAAACGTTGATGGATTTGTATTATATTCAGTTGATTAAGCACCAGGTTCACTGGATGAAAGGGAAGATACTATAGGAGGAAATGTCGATAGAGATCTTTTAGGATGAGGAAACTATAGAAACCTATCAGACATTCGCTCTCAAATCGCAGAGACGTTAAGTCATGGACCAGTTCCTGTAGGCCAGCCCGACGCGACGAGGTCTTGCTGACCCGCCTGCGCATAGGACATTGTCCTCTCACACATAGGTATCTCTTACTACTTGATGATGAACCCGTTTGTGAGGAGTGTAGCTGTTCTCTGACAATGCATCACCTACTAACTGATTGCAGAAGATACTCGAGTATACGGAGACAAATTGGTCTGGCTGCAGATTTACCAACAATTCTCGGAAATGAAACGGTTAATATTAATAAACTATTGAATTTTATGAGTTGATCGGGGTTCCTCCCTCAAGTTTTCGGGAGGGTTTAAAAATTTGCATTCCCTTTTCATCTTTACTGTCTTCTTTCCTTCCATCCTTTGTTTCTGTAATTAGAAAATATAATCTTTAGAAATTGTTTTCCTTTTTTGTGATATAATGTATTGGGCAACTGTTTTCTTTTCTTTCATCTTTGTATTTAGATATTTGTTGATTTCAGGAGGGTTTTTTAGTGGGTATGGTCGAGATATTCGGCGAGTCCCACACACGGGGAAGAGTCACTATGGCTCTTCTCTATGGTGCGAAACTGCATTTTTCTTGCATGGGCTTTAATGACCTCGATGTTGACGAGCCCTAAATCCCCACACAAAGAAAATAATCAATTCATGTCACTTTTATGTCTTCCGGACAGCAAAGCTATTACACCTCCTAAAACTCGAGAACCACTAATCCGATTTTCTTGATTCTCTCTTTAATTCGTAGATATGTTCTCTGGCAAAATTTGCGTATATACTTTACGTTAGGTATCAGAAGTAATAGGCAATAACGAGAATAGACAAAGTCGGAGGACAAATCAGTCAGGAGACACATATTCGCTTACGCTGCCTAAACGGTTAGAGATAGGTGGTAATAATGAATGGCAATATTGTTCGTCTCAAAGAGTTCTTCAAAAATGTCGCAACCGCATAGGTCTATCTACAAGCGTTAACAAAAATGATTGAAAAAAACGAGATTTTAAAAATAGACGTGATAAAATACTTCAACTTAAGAGTCAATGCAGATAAAAATGAATCCTAATCCAATTAAATGCATTCTGCGTTTTGTCCATTTAAGAAAGATGAAAAATGTCTCTAAATCTTTAAAAATACACGAATTGTTTCGATTTTACAAGCGTTTTCGTTATACAAGCAGTTTGTCTGAAAAATGGCGGATCTCGATGCTGGGGGTAGATCGGACACACTCTATCTAGACGCACTCTGGATGTGATTATCCAATGATTTGATGTGAGATTTAAATTCAGAGGAAGAAATGGGATTTCTCCCTTTTTTACGTCATCTCAATCTTCAAGTTCGGATACTATAAGTTCGGATACTTAGCATGTTTCGTCAAAGGTTGTGTCGCTACGTCCAAAGGTAATGATGTTATTAAAGGTCTTAAGTAATCCTTTCTTTCCTCTGAATCACAACCACGACATTTGGAGGTTACATCCCAAACTTTGGATCAGTCATTTCTATAGGTATACAAACTATAAGGTTGAGATGTCATACCGAAAGGTTTGTATAAATCCTATTATTTTTCTAAAATTAATCTTCACGTTCAAATACATTATATCAGTGTAGAGACTGAAATATTTCTTGGCAGGTTGAGAGTATATTATTTAAAAATACCGCTCGATCAAAAAATATAGATCATAATTTTTGTGTTGGGAGAACTTTCGTGGTCCAAGGAATTTGTCAGTCCTCGTGATACAAAGTGAATTTTTCAATACATTTTGGTCATTCTTTTTGTTCTTTGGAGCAATGCAAAGTCTCATTGTGTTCACGAAAGTTTTTGATAACTCACTAGAATTGCTATTGTCAATTCACTTCGAATATGGTTACATTTGATTACTACTTGAACACTCTATTTCAGGCGATTTTTTTCATGCCAATGAAAGCAGCCCATAATAACTCCGTTAGAGATACTTTTAGATCACTTTTTCAGTCCAAGTAAAAAGGTTAAAATTCGATCTCCCTTTGGCGAACTACCCATGGTTGTAAAGAGAAAAACTGACCTGCCACATCGAACCCAGGTGAGCATGTGAGTGAACTCTGATGCTAGGATTCACCGTAGATGGTGACACTGTTTCCATTTGACAACTAAGATCTATTGCTGTTTACGCAGGAAAAGTTCGTGATAAAGTAATTCGGGAGAATCTTACAATAAGGAATTCATATTACAGTCTCGCTGCACACTGTGAGTGATGAACTCTTAGTGAAAACATTCAAACCTCCAAATACTAGGATGATGCAAGTGAGGAATGCACAGTGACAAATAGAATCTTAACTCAAATACTTTGGAGTTAAATGCTGATTCATAAATATATAATTTATTGCAATAGTACTGTAATACACAACACATTACACCATTTCAACATGAGAAATGCTTATGATAGGCGTTCTACTTGCCAACATGGTATGCATTATGACATGAGCTATAGTAGCTAAAGATTGTAGAGACCCAAGCTGAAGCATGTCTATGTTTTATCGCGGCACTGCCAATTGTATGCGCGACAGCATTCCTTCGTCAATCGCACACAGAGCGCAGGAATGTCGCCCTCTGCGACCACTTAGATCAGTTAGCGGAACTATCCAATTTTCGACCATCGTGGGTTCTCTGTTCCTTTTACGAAAGAAACCTTTGGGACTCTAACTTGATGGAGGGAAAATTGATCTTTGATCGACTATGTTTTGTGCGCCTACGCAAAGGTCCTGGCAGAGTCAGAAGCTCGATCAGATCTGAACCATGTATGTTAGTCCATATTTTCGTGTACATGAGTTGTCCTTCCATAATGGAATAGGACTCTCCGAATCCCAACACCTAAAAGTTTAAAAATGACCTTCCTTCTATCTTTGACGCATTGTGTGAATTGATTATACATGTGTTCTTCTTTGTGTGTACAGCTCATGCGCCCGTCAAAGGTTGGCCTCGTCGTGGCGAGATATCCTTCGATCACGTGTTTCTTCGCTACGCTGAAGGGGAAGACCCGGTTCTACGGGATCTCAGCTTTATCATAGAAGCAGGACACAAGGTGAATAAACAAGGAAATTCTTTTTCATTAATTTCTTTCTAGTCGTGTCCCCGTCTCCCAAAATTCTACAACATTATCAGTTTGTTCTACTTATACCTCTATTAACTGTTCATTCCGTTTCTGACTTCTTTGATTCCTTATATATATTTGAAAATTTCATATTTTCTTTCTGTTGCAATCGTCTCCGGTCCAAGCGTACTCACCACAGATTGTTTTCATTTTTTTGAAATACCCAGCTCCTCCTTCCCCATATTAGATGCATTTTAAAAATTCGTGCTCACGTGTTTCCGAATTTAGCCCGCAATTACACATTTGCTCATCTACTGGGATGTACCATTTTAAATATCTTTTAAAGTCTTGAAATTTGCATTTTTTGTCATCTTTCCTGTCTTCTTTCTTTTCATCGTTCGTCAGTTTGAACATTATGTTGGGACAAAATGAACTGATTTTAATGCGCGTTTTTAGATTCCTTCAAGAAATCGGCCTCTGGAACAGTATCTGATCTATCTTCGTATGTATTTACTCAAATCTATCAACGAAACGGGGCTCCTCCCACAATTTCTCGGGAGGGTTAGGATTTAAATTTGTTTAATTTTAATTTCGTTTATTTTTTCTCGAAATTTATTCTTTTCTTTATTTTCGATTTTTAGAATGCTTTCATACAATTCTTTTTTCTTATATTTTGATTTATCTTTGGATCTATTGTAAATCAGGAGGGTTTTTAGTGGGTAGGGTTGAATCATTCGACGAGTCCCACACACGGGGGGAGTCATGTTGGCTCTCCTTAGTGCGTAACTGCATTTTCCCTACCTCTACAAGTTTTTCGGGCTCCAATGACCTTTGATGTCGACATGAGCCGTAAAGCC
>NNCF01126639.1:1497594-1519375 GCA_002313205.1 Laupala kohalensis | reverse complement strand
AAAAAAAAAAAAATATCTAGTTCAAGTATTGAACCATCAAGTACACCTTATCTTCATGTCACGTATTACTGAAGCATATTTCTGTATCAATTTGTCTGTTGGTCTCATTCCAACTAGTACATTTAACGCATCAGTTGACACGGTTCTGTATGTACTACTTAATCTCAATACGTTGCATTCTCGCTAATTTGTTAAGCTGTATCAAATCTCAAACCCATATGTGTACATCGGAAGCGTTGTACCTTTATACAATTGTACAACCTTTTTCGTACTGAAATTGAATTTATAGAGTCCTACTCGTAATAATGAACATAATGCCTTCTTTATCTTGTCCTATAAATAATTTACATCTTTTCTTTATCAAACTTTACTCCCAGATACATCTGCTACTTCACGTCTCTTTATTTTCTTTCCTCGTAACTTCAATGTAGGATCTCTCTTTGCAATATTCAGCTATCCAAATACCATGGCATAAGTATGATCGGCCGCTATTTCTAAGTTATTATTTTCACACCAATTGCTACACATTTTTAATATTATATTCCCGTTTTGCTCTATTTATCTTCGTTCTCTTCCTTCAAGAAAGATAACGATATCGTCAGAATATGACAGCATTTTATAACCGTCTTCCCGTACTGTTCCTAGGAGACCATTTATTATCAAATTCCAGAAGAAGTGGCCTCTGTGAGACCCTTGCGGGCATCTTCTGTCCGTGTCCCATTAGATTTCTTCTTTTCCTATTTCTATAAATGGTATTCGTTCATCAAGGTACTTCACAAAGATGTTAAATAAATGGCCATTGAGATTTATGTTTTTTAGGTTTCGAAGTACCCTATCCCAGTAAACTTTATTAAAAGTTCTAAAGGGTGTCCCAAAATTAACGCAAGATTTGAATTTAATAGAAAACACAGTTTTTAGTATTTTGATTGTAATTTTTATATTGAATCATAAAGTACATAGGATAGGGTTATATATAATATAACCCTATCCTATGTACTTTATGATTCAATTTCTATTAAATTTGAATTTAATAGAAAACACAGTTTTTAGTATTTTGATTGTAATTTTTATATTGAATCATAAAGTACATAGGATTATATATAACCCTATCCTATGTACTTTATGATTCAATATAAAAATTACAATCAAAATACTAAAAACTGTGTTTTCTATTAAATTCAAATCTTGCGTTAATTTTGGGACAACCTTTATTTATATCCAGGAGGATTGCCATTCCTAACACATTTTCCATGAACGCATGAATGAAAAGTTCATTCCTAACGATGTTTCTCGTCAGGATTTATTAATTATTTTAAGTATTTCTAAATTTTAAAACCATATTATTACCTTCGAATGCCTTATAGGTCACTCGAAGAATATTTATTTGGAACAAAATCACAATTACATACTCGCTGACAAGCATTATTTGCAGGAAGAAATAATCAAGAATAAGGCTTAAAAAACTTGACGGCTCCTCACTTGAGGGAAATATGTTACGACTATCTCTTGAACATCTTTGTACACCTTATATTACCTGTTCTCATAGTCTGTGTCACTTATTAATTATAACAAGGTTACTTGCATTAGCTTCGTTGGCACCATGAGATATTGTTAATGATGAGTTTTCTTAATGTCAATTAAGGTGATGTTATTGCCGACAACAATGACACTTCCTTCTGTACTTCATTTTACAAATCACCAGCATTACATACTGAATCCTAATTTTATTCTAAAATGTAACAATTAATTTTAATAAAAGGAAAGTAATGTATTGCATGTACTTATTTCAACATTTATTATAAATACATTTATTGTCAAAAAAGCAGTATAAACTGCGTATGACCACGTGGATGACAATAAACTAATTTACTCTCCGGAAGCAAGCAATGGACTATCCCATCAATTCCGATCAAGGGCCCTTAAGGCAGAGGCGGATTCAAAAATTTCAGGAAAACTTCCTAGATAAGATAAAAAGTTAGCTGAGAGTTATAATACTAATAGAATGTCAATATGTTTGTAATTTAACGCAAAAAATTTACATGTACAAATTATTATTCTGAGTATAGTTTTTAAAAATCGTAATAATTGAAATAACACTAAATTCACGATTTATTGTTACAATAAACACGCCCTTAGACAAAGCCTAGAGAACCTGTATAAGAAATCCTCCTCTACCTGAAGGAAAACCGGAGCAAAACCCGGGCCAGGATGGGTTTTATAGTAAGCTTAAGAAAATATGACCCCTCTTTAGTTTTTTATGAGCTTATTACATTTGGTGCGTCAATTATCCAAACATCAGTTATCCATACGGTAAATTATCCAAACCGGCATCATGGAAAAGTAACAAAACCAATCGCGAAAATCGACATCTGTTCTTACAACTTATTCATATTGTTGTCATTAATTTTCTAAACTATGTATGCAAATGGAACATGTAGATAACAAACTTACATTTTGCACAAACGTGGTTATATTGTCTCTTCCTTCCTTCTTTCTTTCAAGATTGCGTTTTTATTCAAAATCACATTATCTTAAGGGCACACTAAGAATAAGGCATCCCTAAATTCTACCTTGCAGTTTTTGAAAGGAAATCTACTGTCTATGTACAACATGCCTCGCGTACACTCATCCCCCATGAAAAATTTTATCGCAGTTTATTTACGCTATGATTACACTCCGACAAAGGTCTAGAAACTTTTTCCTATATTTAGTGCTCAATCGTTTTTATTTTTTGTAATCAGCTGGAATCAAACACAACTAAATATCTGAAAGCAATTGGCACTGCGTGTGCTTCTTATGAATGCATTCCTTGAATATGTTTGAGTAAAATCTAATGGAAATTACTTCTTTGATTGAAAGCCGTCAGAGCATTACAAAGGTGACATTTATCTCCTGCCCGACACGGATTTTTCTGTTTTCTTTCTTGATCGGAATTCATGGGATTGTCGCCTGCTTCCTCCGAAGAGTTGATTAGATTATTCATGTTGTTGGAACATCTGTATTTTTTGAACTTAATTAAATGAACGACCTTTTATTAACAGACACGGTTTATTGTCTAATTATGTAACGGTCATAATGTTTCTAGCCCCACTGTTGACCTTGATCTGGAAACTACTAATCGTAACTCTGACAGAACATACAGTATAATACTACGCGTCGAGGAGTTCAACCTCGAGGAACCACTGACGATTAATAATAAATAATAAATTTATTGTCAAAAAACAGTACAGACTGCGTATGGCCACGTGGAGAACTATAAACTAATTTACTCTCCGGAAGCAAGCAAGGGACCATCCCATCAATTCCGATCAAGGGCCCTAAGGAAGAGGCGGAATCAAAAATTTCAGCAAAAGTTTGAGTCTCATTTAGAATGGCGCAAGCATTTTTCAATACTGGATTTTAAATTATTGTCCCACTACAATCTTATATAAATTTAATTTTAACACTACAATCTTATTTAAAATGTGCTCAGGCATTTTTTTCGTAATTGTTTTTGTATCTACAGGATATAATTTAAAACTGTGATAATAGTACTCCGTAAGTAGTCAATAAACATCCGATACTCGGTTTTTAATCGAACCAGCAGAGTTAGTGCATTGAAAATTTTATTCATCCTAAATAATAATTTTATAATAGAACGTAAATAGTCAGTCGTCTGAGGAGTGCCATCATGCTCACTACATAATTTGTCAGGAACAATAACGGTGATACACCCTCAAATACAGGCGTACCTTCAAATCCACCACTCTTTCATCTTCTTCACAGGTGGGCGTCGTGGGTCGTTCCGGTGCGGGGAAGTCTTCTTTATTGGCTGCTCTGTTCCGCTTGGCGCCTCTCGAGGGTTCCGTGCGGGTGGATGCTGCACCCACGCTACGTTTGGGGCTCCATGATCTCCGAAGGGCACTAGCAGTCATCCCCCAGGNACACTCCTAAGGCTGTCTCTTATACACATCTAGATGTGTATAAGAGACAGCTCCAACACCTTGCGCTTCAATCTGTCGCCTTTCGACGGCGTCACGGATGCGCAGCTGTGGGAAGCCTTGGACGAGGTGAAAGAACTGCTTTTACTGAGGATATTTCGAAAAACAATGCATTTCGGGAGTTAATAAATATTCATTTTAATGCATCCTAGGATATGCAATTTGTGCAAATTTTAAAATAACTCACTTTGAGTTTCAAAAAAATTACGCTGATAATATAGCAGTTAACAATTTTGAGATGATGTGGTAAAGCGAATTTAATTTCCAGGTTTTATTCACATATACTTTAATTAGTTTCTGTGCCACAAATAACTTATTTCATCATTAAATAATATTCATAAAATGATACGCTGCAGAAAAGATTTCAATAATAATTCACGAGGTTTAAGTAGAGTTTGTATACATTTCTGTTTTCACTTTCCAGTATTTTCATTTTCTTTAGAGGTATGATATGAGAATCGGAAATGGAAGTATCTCTAATGTTTTGGCGTTTTGTTGTTTTTGTTTTTTAGATTTTCAGTCCGTTGATATTTTATTTGATATTCATAAATCAGTCTAATAGTTTCTTGCACAAGGAACTCATAGTTATATTAATAATTATTGTGAATCTAATTCGTTTTTAGATTCATTGTTGTGTCAGTGACATATTCAAAATTGATATCTATCATGAACAATGTTTGTATTTTTACTCAAAAATACTTCGTACCGTCATTATGCTTTCGGCACTTCTGGTCTGTGCTGCCTAATTTAATTTTTGAAAGTTTTAAACAATGAGTTCGGTGCTAACTCCATACATTTTGACGTAGGTTTTTTAATCCAGGATTCCAGGTGTTGAATATCTGAGAGCAGGCAAATTAAAATTTTTGAATGTAATCTTGCCTTCTCTTTCGAGTTGCTGTACAAGTAAACATTGTTGTAACAGAAATATCATACAAAAATGCGAGAGTAACTTTTTTTTAATCTCAGAAATGAAGATCTGTTGTGACATTATATTTTTTAGAATCATTGTACAGGAGACGAGTTATGTGAAGAAACACAGGTTAGATGCGCAGAAACTGTTACATTGTGCGCATACACAAACAGTGTCCCACTCCTCACAGTTCGTATAGTAACTACGTGGAGAGGGGGAAGGGATTGCCTCCTCAACTGTCAACAATCGGCGCGAAGAGTTCACCACTAAACTCGCCTTCTGTTACTGTGTTCCCAAGGGAAATCTTTAGAGTGTTTAATTGAAGGAAATCATACTCTGGTGGACTGCAGGTGGAGCTTAAGGATGCGGTGGAAGGCTTGGACGCGCCGGTCGCGGAGGGAGGCGCTAACTTCAGCGTTGGCCAGCGCCAACTGGTGTGCCTCGCAAGAGCGATTCTGCGTAACAATCGCATCTTGGTGTTGGATGAAGCAACTGCAAACATCGATCCCCAGTGAGTTTTCTCACCTTCTTTTTATTTGATGAGTATTTTGACATGGTATTCACTGATACAGCCCTGTACTACATATATTATTGACAAAGGTCCTAAAACGGACTCGATGAAAAGACAGGAAAACAATCGCCCAGAAATATTCACAGTTCATTTCTTTGTATATGTTAACTGGCAAAAGAGTTGCGAAAGATCAATATTATTCTTTCTTTGCATCATTTGAAACGTTGGGAAAAGAGTGGAAAGTTATGATTGCTTCAGCACAACAGCATTAAAATTTGAATGATAAACAAATCTTCTTCAGATGGTGGAATTGTCAATTCCATTGAGCTATTTATTCTTCGGTTTTATGAAACTACCCTTATCGTTTGATATTTATTTGATCGGTCTTCGAGATATTGTGTTTTCAGATTTTTAATTATTTGATAAGAGAAAAGGTGTGGAAACGTTTCCATTTTATTGTCATTCACACTAATTACTTTTATCTCGAAGTAACAGAGATATGATCTCGGGATTTAAATGTAAAAATCTAAAAATTCAGTTATCTAAAAGTATCTAATAATTTCAGAATTTCTCTAGTAACAATGGCCATTAATGTGGCCATCTGTAATCGCCAAACAACTATTGGTGGCCACATGAAGGGAATGGCCGTTTGACGAAAGCAGTAAAACATGTTTTTCACAGTTCAAACTGTCTCTAAATCTCATGAACTAATTTAAGTCCATCACGGATTTTCTATGCTATAACGTGATATTTTGGACTACAATAAATTATAACGAAGTTTGAACAGTATCACCTACCAAACCTCACGTGGGAAGCAAACCTCACGGTTTACTAGTCATTATGTACGAGTATAAGCGGCGTTGTCCTGACTGACCCAGTCAATTTTATCAACTGACTCACTAATTTATCAACAGGGAAAAAGTCTATTGAAAATACGATCTTGAAAGTATGACGGTATGTTACTATGGTCGTGCAGAGACTCACTAAGTAAGAAACTTTCGAAATAAAAACTGTGAATTAAAATGTAATGTAGTTATTAGCAAAATCGCTATTTCTATTATATGTTACAATATCATTAATACCATCTCTTTTTATGTATATGAATATCCCTAATTTAAATATCTAGAAAAAGCTAATTGGGGGTGAGGGTGCAGTCTGATATTTCATTGTTGAATGGATATAAAAAGAGAGATATTTTCAGGGTTTGTCGTGTGCATTTACAACTGGTGTATTATTTTCACTAAATATTACGAACTTCTAGGTATATCATTAAGGACTTTGTATTTAAAAGTGCCATTTTTGTTTGCAAAAATTAAAATGAAGGACAAGCCGAATTACAAAAACAAATGTAAGTTATTTATTCTTTATTTATATATTTACACTCCCATACAAAAAGCAAAAAACAATTACACATTACCCTTTCAATTGTATATGTACCTCTCCACAAACTATTTCAATATTTTTCGAATATACATAAAAATTGTTTGTGATTTTCTATTCCTCTTTCTTATTTCATTTTATGCATACGAAATAGGTCATGAATAATAGTAATAAATTTATTGTCAAAAAAAGGAGCTATAGACTGCGCATGACCAAATGGAGGAAATCAACTAATTTACTCACCGGGAGCACGCAAGAGATTATCCCATCAATTCCGATCAAGGGCACTAAGACAGAGGCAGATTTAACATTTAAGCACGCGTCAGAATAAAAAAGTTTAAATGAAAACTAAAACCGTACTACGAAAATTTACCTTAAAAAGAACTAAAATTGGTCTACAAAAGTTCGTTAACAAGTACAATTAAAAGGTTAAAACCATGGTTAGAAAAGTTAAAATCTGTGTTAAATGACTTTAAAAGACACAGAATAGCTTAAAAACATAATATTATGAATGTTAATACCCTGATTTAGTAACAAAGGTCTTACATTTAACTAATATGTGTAGTCGGAGGCCACCGGCGGCGTTTAAATTTCGTGAATTGAGTGGTCTCCGACTATATAATTTGTAAATATCACCCCCGAAACTCTTGTAAACCTCTATTTAAGAAATTAAATATTTTAACACCTCTCTGCATTTACAGTTATGAAACGGTTAAGACCGAATTACTAAAGTGCGCCCTTGGTTCTAGCGAAACTGTCTTGTTCCTGAACACAATACTCGCAATAGGTATAATTTTCATCGTCCTAGGGTGTCAACAACTCTTTGCCAAAAAAAGCCATATCATTCAGAAATCGTTCTGTCTAATTCCCACCTCAAAGATATAAAATATATTAATAAATTTAATCTCATCAAATCCGCGGTCAAAAGCTACGTACTGCACCATTGCTTCTAGTATGTAAAATAATTTATTGATTTAAATATAAGTTAAGTTCATCTTGTTCTTTCTCACACCATTGCTATAGTTCTTTCAAAATAACTGATAAAAATTTCAAAACTATTTTGCTGCGTGCTTGTATTTTTAGGGTCTAAAATATTTAAAATATAAACATTTAAAATGAAATTACCAATATGTTTGTAATCAAAAGTGATTTGTATAATAAAAAATGAATAATATATTTCATTCTTATCTAAATTTTCCCTTTCATTAACCTTGTTTTCGGGACAACGGTTATATAGGTTGGCAATCATAAGCTAGCTGAAGCTTTTCTTATCATTAAGTAAAATATCCTAAATTCGTGAAATAGAGGAGATTCTAAATCAGTACTTAGTACAGTAAGAGGAGGACTAAATTTTTAATACGTAAAATCTAACTTTGTAAATGGTTATTAGGTATATTGAATCTGACTGTACTTCCGATTCTATGAATAGACAAATTTTTACTGACATCCCCTCTTAACTGTCAATTCATTTTAAATAAATATTGCTCTTTCTTTTTCAAAAATAATATCAACTGGGCACACTTAATATTCATAAACTACAGGGTCATATAAAATAATTGTTAATTTTATTACATTTTTAAGGACCATAATTTGTTTTAAACTGCAGTAATTATGTATTTATTTACCTTTTTCTAATTAATTTATGAGGATATTTTTGAAATTTTTCAACAACCCAATATTAACTACTTAGTTTTGGAAACTAAAATTATGAAAATGAAAATTCAGATAAGAAAGAAATATATTGTTTAATTATTTATTTGAAAAATCACTTTTGATTACAAAAATATTGATAATTTCATTATATATGTTCATATTTCAAATATTCTAGTAAACACTTTGAATAGTCAGATTGTCGTAGTAATTTGTGGAAATGTTTTTACGTCATATAGTCACTCAAAACTGTCAAAATCTCAAAATCAAAAATTTTTCATCAAAGTATGAACATCTTCCCTTAAATGTCTTCCAAGTTTTCTGTATTTACTTTTGAGCTGTGAGTAATTCTATTCTTTTTTTTAGAACGGATGCTTTTATCCAAGCGACCATAAGGCAAAAGTTTGCCGATCGTACTGTCCTCACGATTGCTCATCGACTAAACACCATCATGGACTCCGACAAAGTTCTCGTGATGGATGCTGGCCAAGCGGTGGTGAGTACAAGTATATAAGAATTTTCGTTATTCAGGTCATATTAACAAACCTCTGACCTTGTAACGCCTTTATCTGACCTGGTTGAAAAATGGATTTACTCCCTTCTGCTGTTACTCACAGATGTGTATGCAGTACTGCTCATTCCTTTATTCTAAATAAATAAATTGTCAAAAGAGCAATTACAAACCGCATATGATCACGTGGAGGACAATTACTTGTTATATAAGCTAGAACGGGACCACTCGTCAATTCCAATAAAAGGCTCTAAGGCAGAAGCAGTATTTACATTTCAGTACACTTCTGAGGTAGGAATAAAAATCTGATGTGTGCTCACTCAACTTTTCAATTATAATACATAACAAAAATACTCATAGCATTAAACACCGTGCATTACACTAAACATATGAACAAAACACTGCAAAAATATAAAATAATATAATAACAAAAAGCATTAGTCAACAATAAAAAAGGATTCTTTCTTTTATTGTTGACCAATCCTCGAAGATATCATTTTGTTATTTAATATATTGGTCAAGATCAACATCAATAAATACAATAAAATATTATAATTATTATACTAGATAACACATTTAAAACATCAATTGGATTCAAAATATTTATCATAACATTATATCGTATACTCCTAACACAATATATGCACAAACATGTACAGATTGCATAAATTATCTTCCACCTTGAACTCTTTGCAAAAACCTTACAGGCTGATGTAAAAAAAGCGCCTTCAAGATATTTCATTTCATTTTTGCGCAATGCATTTTAGTTGTACCTCGAAAACCTTGCGACGTACTGGAATGCTCTTTAGTAATCTGTATGCAGTATAGTAGCATCAGTAATACTTTTCACCAATTGCGCCCATTGTGCTACGTTAACCGGTGCCTCTATCATTTTTCCTACACAAGAGTCTAGAGAGCCTGTATACAATATCCGCCTCTACCCGGAGAAAAACTCAGGCCAGGATGGGAGGATATTCTATTTCAATATTTGAATGGCCGGTTAATTATGATAAAAAAGTTTGGTCGGTTGATTGCGATGAAACAAAATAACGTAAAATAATGTTTCGATTACATTGTGGCGCAGGGACGTGGACGCGGGTTGATCTTGCGTAATTTTTTCGTGTAAACTTTGTAGGTTCTTTTCGTCTAATATAACGAATTTTAAATGCTTTAAAGTCCATCTTAACAAACGAGTATCATTGTGTATACAATTAACCTAACTAGTTCTTTTACCTCCATTTGGTGGAGCTGTAAGACTCTAGGTTGAGTGAGAATGGTAGTTTCCGTTTGTGTGTGATTTTTAGGAGAAAAGATAAACAAAGAAACAAGAAATTTGAATTATATTTTTATTTAATGATCTAAGTTCGTTACTACACATAAGATTTTGAAATAAACACTGCGTGAGCCTGAAGGATACATTCCTATATCAAATTTAAAATAAGATATAACACGTTTTGCGTTCCAGCTCAACTTATGTAGTATTTGAGTTTTAAAAATACAACTTACATATTAATTTTTGTACTCAAACAGCTGCCATTCCGTGTTAACTTGTAGGATTGAATTTTATGTAATATGATGCAAGGATATGATTTAACATTCGTTATTGATAGTGCTTACGCTCTACCCATAACTATCTAATCTAGTACAACTAGATGTAGTTGTACATTTCTAAATATGATAATAAAAATATGTTCTCACATCAGTCGTGGATACTAGTTCTAGTTATGTCAATATTATAGTTTGAAATTCATATACACCAATTTCGATTAGTTTACCCAAGAAATGTTATTACTCAAAGCAAAGGTGATTTGTTTCCGATAGAACTATTTTACTTGTATCCATCCCGTACAACTTAATTGATAAGGGTGGAATTTCTCTGATCTCCATCAAGTTTTCCTAAAACCTTGCCGATTCCACTATATAAAAAGTGTTTGATCATTTTTGAGAGTGGTATATGAGTCTAAAATTTTTGCGCTTTCCAATGTATTATGAAGCAATTTTACAAATTACAGGAATATGATCACCCACACTTGCTACTGCAAAATACGAATGGTTATTTCTACGCCCTAGTGCACGAAACTGGCCCTTCTTCTGCTCATGAACTTACAATGATCGCACAAGAGGTAAGAAAGATTTGTATTTGTATTTTTGTGTGTTCAAATTATATGAATGTCAAACTAAACTCACAAACGAAAAACCTAAATGACATATCACTATCACAGACGGCCCCTGATAATTTGCTATCCTGTATTAAGTTCATGTACGTCCTATTATTTTAATAGGTATGTAATCGTACGACTCTGTCATGTCTAATGAGAAGTGTTAGATTAGTTTGATAGATTAGAATCGATGTTAGACCTGTGCAACGATCCTTGTTGGACATACGTTATTCTATGATGGCCATATAATCATGTTATATACTACGAATCATGATCTATATCCTGCTGTAAATAGTAGTTACATGTGAAGTTTTTCAAATTTGGCAGTGAAGGAACTGGTGACTGACAGGACAGAAAAAAAAGATAAAACCTTAAGATATGCACACTTTGTTAAGTCCCTGAGGTTACTCATTCGTGATGAAAACATGGCATGCGGACACAATGTGATCAACTGACTAAATGGCTTTCCTACACGTAGTCTTAATCTATAATCTCATTCAAGACTATCTTTTTCAGTGCTGAGTTCGAAAAACTTTGATCCAGTAAAGCTTAATTGATTGCTTCTCTTTCAGTTGGCCTTCATCTTGCCCCCCTGTTAATTTTTACTGACAATAATAGCATTATTCGTAGTCTTCGTCCCCAATATACTACTGTGTGAAAATCTGTTAAGGAAGGTATCTATGAAGGCTTGGAATAACTGGATGAGTTTTCAGTTGGCTCCGGAGGGCTAGTAGTTCCATTTTTAATCGTTCTCGAAAATCCTTTTGTTTGATTGAATTAATATTTTACCAGATACTTAGTATCCGATTCTTGATGTAGATAATGTGTATCAATTGACGATTCCCAAATGTCCTTTCCCCCCTCATTTTATTTGAATCCTAATTTTGTAATCTTTGTTTCAAATTTTTTGACTTACGCCTTTCATGCATTTAAAATTTCACATCAAATGTTACTGATTACAGCTGGTAAATGACGATCTCTGAATTTATGTACATAAATTAAAGTCAACTTCAGCCAGTATATTTTATTAGTGCGCTGTTCGTAGCATATCATCGGAATTCTGTGGAATGAAGATTCATAATTCTCAAAAAGTGAAATCTCATATACACAACCATGTGCCTGAAAAGTTCCGTAATTCTTCTCCTATTGAAATCATGCTTGGACCCACCTCACCGTGACTTTATTCTCAGTATACGTATTGTTAGTAGTATAACTCTTGAATTTTCTCTTTTCTATATTGTAAGATTTAAATGTAATATTTATTTTCGTTTTAGTAGTTGAGAAACCTTTTGTTTTACAAAAAATGAAGAAAAGGTTCGTTAATCTAGTAATAAAAAGTATATAAAATATAGAATTGAATTTTTTTTTTACTTTTTTCAGTCTTATTTAAGAAAACAAGAGATCACAAGCAGTTTAGACGAAGACGCTAAGAAGACTGAATGAAATATACAGTGGTTCTCTTAACCTTCAGACTACCAAGCTCGAAGATCGACACCACCTAGCAAGCGGGGTCATCTTAAACCCTAAGAAAAAAATTGCTCCTTAAAGAACAACGAAATAAATATTAAACAATATATACACTTCCAGAAAGTTATAAACATGGCGTATTTCGAAAAAAAAATTTGAACATGAAATATTTACAGAAAAAATAAATAAAAATAGTACAACAAAAACTATGGGAGTCCACCAACCATAGGGGATCAAAAACACCCCAACTGAATTAATATTATCTCTTTGGGACGAACCCGTTATGCAACCAACACAGCAGACATGACGTCAGAAATAAATTTGACAATTGCAAGAAGTATCAATATGCAGAGATACCATTTTCACAAAAAATAATTTTAAAAATTGCTTTGGAGTCTCAGCTCCTACCTCTCCGTAGTCTGAAGGTTAAAATCTAAAAGTACATTTTTAATGAAGTTTTGAGAAGATCGTAATCAAAGTGTTAAATATTTTAGATTTGTTGGACAAACTTTTGTATTCATCAAAATTTTCTTTCAGTTCACGACTTAACCGCCTTTATTTTAACCTTAATCAAGGGTTTACACAATGAGAATGGTACATTATTACTTCTAGTAACAACATTAAATAGTAAATATGTATATTTATGTTTCTTAGAGAAATAACGGTTCATAACCTAAAATGAATTTAATTAGTAAATATTTATAAGTTATAAAAAAATAATAATGTATCATTAGTGTATTGCAAACACCTGTAGTGTAAAGGTTGAAACTTGGTGAATTGAAATAAAACATTGAAAATGTTTTCATAAGATTAGCTGTCTAAAACACTGTTGAAAATATTTAATACATTGAAGATAATAGATGTAAGTAATTCAATAATTTAGTTCAAGATTTCTGTGATTAATGATTACTTAAGCCAAAAATAGGAAACTTTTAAATAAAGATATCAAATCTATTTTTTTATGCTCCATGACATATTATTCTCACATATTAATGTTCGTAATGGTATTTGATGTTATGATGACTGGCAAACTTTAAAAAACTACTAAGAATAAGAAATATACTTTATGAGTGTTTCCCAGAGAAATGTAAATTTCACAGAGTAAATGTTTTATAAGAACTAGAATTTTAATGGTTACTTAATTATAACTGTATTTTAAACATGAGCGTTTGCTTATGATGAAGTGTTTTGTTTGTTACTATAAAAATATCAACTGAATAGTCATAAAATGCAACTATTTTTATAAAAAATATCAAGTGTCTATCAAATAATTATTATATTTTTAGAAGTAAAGAACATATAATAAATAATAGTTCTTTATTTTAGAGAGTATTAAAGATTTCTTAAGTATCTGTACTTAATATAAAACATTCAGAGTTGGAATACAAGCTCTTCAGAAAACTGAAGTTATTTTGATGACTAATTTACAATGAAGACTGTAGGATAAAATAATTTTGCACTTAAAGGTGACTTCTTATTTTTTCCCCTCCATTTAACTTCCTTCCAACGCGAATTTTGTTCCACAACAATACTAAACACAGAATAAAAAAAGACATGTTAATTTATCATGCTTTGATAATGTTGTTAAAGCTCCACAATTACCAAGTACATGTTAATTCATTTAAATTTGTGAATTGGGCACAAATTGAACAACTTGTTATACCCATAACATCTAACAAGTCATGTGACTTGGTTTAGCATTTTCAAATGTCTTTAAATTTTTATAAGTGAGTGTAAAGGTTGATCATATGGTTTTAAAACATCTCACCACTTTATGGGTATATCTGATTAAGAACTTTTAAGTATTAAAAAAATGCTGATTTCTGAGTTTCACAATTTCACAGATTTAAAACCGATGAAAATAATTTCTTCAATTGAAATTTGAGGGTTAGAAGCTCCAGAAGGTCTTTAGGACCAACATTCTGTGGGAGATGAAGAATTGTTAGAAATATTAAAAAGAAGAGAACTTTTTATGGATTAATTATCTACTGGTCATTTCTTGGGTCTCAGACTCTGCTTGATGTAGGCACTGTGGAAGAACAGGCCACCGATATGAAACATGTACATGAAAAAACAAATGCAACATGTCTGAACTGCAAAATAAAATGAAACCCACGTGATCATAGAGTTAATTCAGTGTTCTGTCCAGTGTACGAAGCAGCAAAATGGCCGATTAAGAACATAACTGACTTTGGGAATTAAAGTAACCCAACAAATGCCAAGGACAATATTAGTATCCGGAGTAAACTACATGTGGATAACAAAAAGATAGATAAAGCTTGTTTGCGAGAGAGTTAATAAATGGGGAATTTAGCCATAATAAGTTGACGAAATGGAAAATAGTAGGGAACGAAGGGTGAGTATCTATATATAACGTAGCGACGGAAGTATCAATACTAAGGAAGTATTGTACTAAATATATTGTAACATATTAAGTTAGGGATGAGATCAGAAATTATGTGCTTTTAACGGTTACTTAATGTGGAAGGAGAAGTGTAAGAAGACTGAAATGCGAAACAGGATGATCGAAGAAGTGGACAGATGGCAACGATCGCTCGAAGCTGGGAGAGATATGATAAATAAAAATGGACGAATTGTAGAGAACATAATATTCAAGTAAGGTCAACAAATAACGTGTGAGGTAAAACAACATTCAAAGTAGACAAAGGTAAACCTGTAATTGACATGGCATTGACAACAACCTCCACAAAAGGGTATCTAAGATAGAAGGGGTAAGGGATCTCAAGAGAATACTCTTCGAGCGGAATAAGAATATAAAATGACACGACAATGGAGACCTGTGACGAATAGATGTGGAAAAATATCTAGAGATATAAAGATAAAAAGAATGGGGGACAATTATGGCGAGCTTGAGGAACGGATAGGCCAAAACCAGATAATATTGAGAGTGGCAGTAAAATGTGCCAAAGAAGAGGGCAAGGGACACAGGGAAATGTTTGGTCGAAAGAGGTGTTAGAGGGGTTAAAGGCAAGAAAAAAGTAGATGAGAGTCAACGACTATAGGAGAAAATGACGATATAACGTATTATTATGCGATAATAAGTACGGATTTTGTAAAAAAAACATCGCCACATGACGCACTAAGGACGGGACGTACTTTCATGGACTCGACAGACAGGTGAGAGGAAATTAGGATTGGCTATACTTAGTAGTATACACGGAGCGTTTAACAACGAACAGTAGAGTGGAGCACTGGAAAAGTTGAGAAATAATGGAATATAGGGTACATCTACAATATGATATCCAGCTACTTTCAAGATAGAATATCTTATCTAGAATTGGGAACTGAAATAATATATTAGAAGGTGGATAAAGGGTGTTGCCAGGTGTGACAAGGGTGTTCCGTTTTCTGGAATATCACAATAGATGTGCTACTTAAGGTAATCAAGAAGTACAAATATAGGCATACGCAGATGATATTGCCTTGCTGAGGAAATGACTACGTCGATCGAAATGCAAAACGTGCTTTAGATGAAAGACGTAACAGAATTCTGAAATACTGTGTAGGAGAAATCACCTAGAGATACCCACTACAAGAACAATAGCGACGGTCTTCAGAAAATTGAATGTGAAAAAAGAAGAAACCAATTTTTCAAACTACGGAGGAGGAAACTTCAATTGCCAACTTTATGGGCACCAAGCAAAATACTGCAGAAGATAAATACCAATCTGTAGCTACTGTTCCGAAGAAGGACACAGCTATCAAGACTCTCCAGTTCTGACGAAAGAGAAACCCACTTGTGTCAACTGCGCAAAACGAAATAATGCCAACCACCAAACAAATAACAAGAAATGCCCTGAATATAGAAAGACCTTAGAACATAAAAAATCAATTTCATTATGGGGATTAAAATATTACAGTTGAATTGTGCAAGAAGTCAAAGTAATGACAGAAGTTGAAGACTTTGCATTAAGACAGAAAATAGATATACTGCTCCTTCAAGAACAATACTCACTCAGAGACAAAACCTCTGGCATAAGCTTGCGCCATCCAATAATAGAAGCACCCACAGGAAAATTGACAGCGATAGCAATCATGAACCTCAATATAACAAGCCTCAAAATAGCACTGTGCGCAGGCCACAACATGGTATGCTGCCTAATCAGCACACCAGAAAGACCTATCAACCTAATCTTAACATACTTCCAGTAATATATACAAAGACTCCAAGCAGCATTCCAAAAACTAAAAGGAAAAAGAGTCATCATCGGAACGGACACCAACACCTGATCCCACCAATGAGAAGACTTCCCATCAGATAAGAGAGGAGAAGAATTCGTCACCTAATTAATAGACCTAACAGTCACCACCAGCAACATAATACTAGGAATATCAAAATGGAGAATTTGACAGACTGCAACAAGTAGTGACCACTACGCTATCACATTCACTATAGACAAAGGCACGAGTGATGATATGTGTGATTCAAGAAAACTGTACTCCTGCACAAAAGCTGACTGGGACCTTTACATAACACTACTAGAAGAAAAATTACGAAACAAGACGCAACCATCCAGATCATGACAAGTGACCAAAAAAGCAGAAGAGCTCACAAAAATTATAACGGATGCTGCGATACCATTAGAAACAAAGAGAATGAAAGCAGATCCCTGGTGGACTCCGGAGCTAACAACTCTTCGACTTCAAATGAAATAAAATCAGACGCAAAATACAATGGCTTAAGAAGCGAAACAGACTCGACGAAGAGCACAGACAAAACTATAAGACGGCACGAAACAGCTTTCATGAAGCAATTACAAAAATAAAGAAAGAGAAATGGGAGTAATTCATCATACAAGTACCCCACCTCAATCCTTGGGTCTTACCGTACCAGCTTGCAAAGCCTCTCTTCTCTCAAGGCAGAAATCAGAGAAACAATGGAGTGTGATGATACAGCTACACAACTCGTAGACCAGCTCTTACCTGACGATGACAACCGCGGGGAAACACAAGAGCAACAAGATGACACAGAGAAATGGAAAATGGGTGCTGAAAAACCAACTGAACTAGAAAAGGAAGAAATAAATAGATTAGTAAAACAGTCCCTATTAGTCCAGGTAGTAGTTGCAGGTCAATGGGGGAGGAAGCCATACATAGACTGGCTAAACAAAGCTGCGCGAGCGGGTTACGCGTGGTTCAGACTTGGAGGTTGGAAACTCAGAAAGAGAATACTATTGAATAATATTTGCCCACTCTGCAAAGAATACGAAGACTGGATTCATATCCTATTACAATGCGTTGCAACTGACCGAACTAGGAAACTTATGTTACATGACGGAAGCAGGTGATAGAGCGCGAGTTGTTATGTTGGGTATCGAAATCATGAGGGATAATCAATCACCGGTAGAACAACTCCTTCGAAAATTCAATATAGTTAGAGGAGAGAGATAATAGAATTGCCGAATTAGAAGTAGTGGAAGAGAATGATTCTACCGGGCTCCCTTAATTCTGTTGCTGGTTCCTTAATTATATTGGATGAAAAAAATGAAAACAGTGATATATAGTTGGTATTAAAAAACAAGAACAATATTTAGTGATTGGTAAATATTGAATGATAGGTAAATATTGAATGATGTGTAATATGTGAATATAGTACTTATATAGAGTACTAGTATTCTTTAAATCTGTACATGTGTGTAAATACGTAAGAATATGTAAAAATAAATATACATTTTCCTTATCTTGACCGTTGGTTATCTGTAGTTCGCAACGTTACGTAATGAACACACCAGTTGACATAAGATTTAATTCTATTACATTCATATTTATGGTAAATTATATAAATTATACTTTGTCTTGTTTCGTTAACATTAGAATGTTATCGTTAGATCGAACGCGATTATGACTGAAAGAGCGCACGGAGTAACTGGCAAGTGTGAATACCAGGATATTGTAAGTACTGCCCACGGCAAATGCAGGGTCAAATCACAGGCGAACGGGCCTTCAGCCCCGCCAAAACTACGCTCTATTGTAACTATATTGTAAATTAAGTTCTTTTCAATTCAATATATTAAATAAAGTTCTTTTCAATTCAATAATTTAGTGTATATCATAACGTACAAACACAAAGAGTACGTTTCCATACAAATACAAAGAACACTTCAATTACTTTTTGAGATGGAGTGAAAATAAGAAAAATTCGTATTACACAAATGCACATTCTTAAAATCGGAAGTCGAAAAATCTTTTCTCAGCAAGCATCTACAATACAAAAGTAACATCAGTAAATCTACATTTCAAGTCAAGTTTTTCTCTGCTTCGATGAGCGAGTCAGCCGATCAGTCATCCAGGACAGCACCTCTTCTCTTATGTTCTTAGAATGTTGCTTAACCTAATATGTCCGTGGATAATTTCTCATCACATATTTTTAAGTTTTCAGATTCACATATTCGTGAATTTATTAATTAATAATTACTTGAAAAATACTTTTTGCAATGAATTTCTTCAAGATCTTATTCACTCGAAGGAATTTGTAAGACAGCATCTTAATCAATCTTAGTGTAATACGTGAAAGGTAAACAAATTCCTATCAGATTGTTTGTTAGATTGCATTTCATTTTAGAGTGTCCACAATTCTTCTTTTCTCCTACGACTGACTCCTTCACAAGATTGTAATAATAAATGTCCCTTAAATGATTCTGATGGAGGCATATACCTGAGACCCCCTTGTAATACCAAGGGTTCCAGAGATACGGTCCGAAGAAAATTCTTGAATAACATCTCTATTGTTCTCAGCGCAGGTAAGTTTGTCTCCATCAGAATCGTTTTTAGCCGATATAGCTAAAATGAAGGACATTATTAACTACAGTGATCTCATCTAAGGCAATTTGTGTTGGAGCATGATAAACAGACAGTAACAGTCGCTAACAAAGTCTCGTGTTCAACATTTCCGCTGCATGGGCCCTTCACATTTATAATTAAATTTCAGTACTCTTCTGAAAATTAGTTCTCAATTTTGAACTAATATCACCTACAGTATTAGGGATATACTCGTATATTACATTGCTCTTTCTCGGAAATGTTCCCGCAGTTACATAGAGCACTTCAGCAAGAGCGTTCTCTGAAAATATACAAGAAACCGTATAAATTGCTATTCGTGAACAAAATTGTGGGATGAGAGGAATACGCGGCTTTCTATCAAGATCACCATAAGATAAAATCAAAAAACAGTCTTTACTAGAATTGGCAATGACCTGAAAAACCAATAAAAAAGTAAAACAATTTATAAATCAACTTATTGCCGATAAACATACCGATTATTCACCCTGTAAGATCACAAAAGGCATTCTAAAACCGAAAGCTCAAATACCACCAATAAAAGATGTGCAAACAGCAGCAAAGAAAAAAGGAAGATTTATTCCGAAACATTTACAAGAAATATTTTGGACATTTCCAAGACACAATTCTTAAGAAAGAATCCTGCAAATCATTAATAATGATGAGAAATAAATAAAACTAGTTACCCTAAAAGAACTGACAAAGAATTCTAAACAACCTAAGTGCAACGAACGCTCCAGGCTATGATTTTATGACTGGAAATATAACAATAATAAATTTATTGTCAAAAAAACAATACAAACTGCGTAGGACCACGTGGATGACAATAAACTAATTTACTCTCAAGAAGCAAGCAAGGGACCATCCCATCAATTCCAATCAAGGGTCCTAAGGCAGAGGCGGATTCAAAAATTTAAGCAAAAATTCCTAGACAAGATAAAAAGTTAGCTACGTTATAATATTAATAGAATGTCAATGTTTGTAATTTAACACAAAAACATTTACTTGTACAAATTATTATCGAACTATAGATTAAACTGAGTATAGTGTTTAAAAATTATAAGAATTGAAATAACACTAAATTCACGATTTATTGTTACAATAAACATGCCCCTAGACAAAGCCTAGAGAACCTGTATAAGAAATCCTCCTCTACCTGAAGGAAAACCGGAGAAAAACCCGGGTCAGGATGGGGCTACAGAATTAATATATACATCCGTGCCAAAGTTGAGTACACATAAAACTAAATTAATATGAATCATAAAACAACAATCATGCAAGAAAATAGTTTTTGAAATTGTTATAAGTTATTTTTAAAGTACTACAGCAATGGCATGATAAAGTACAAGACGGATTTAACTTTTATTATAATCAATAAATTCCTTTACGTTGCAGAGGCACTGGTGTAGGAGATAGTTTTTAACCGCGTATTTGAAGAGATTCAATTTCATAATATCGTTTATATTCTGGGGCAGGGAATTATATAGAACGATTCCCGAATGATATGGTCCTTTTTTGGCAAAGAGTGGTTGACACTCTAGGGCAATGAATATTATTACTATTGCGAGTATTGTGTTCGTGAACGAGACTGTTTCGTATGAAGCAAGGGTGGCACTTCAGTAATTCGGTCTTAACAAACACAACCGTTTCATAAATATAAATGCAGGGAAGTGTTAAGATATTTAATTCCTTGAATAAAGGTTAACAAGAGTTTCAGGGGTGAGTGTTACAAATTATCCGAACTATCTTTTCTGAATTCTGAAAGTTTGAATACTCTGACCGCAATTGCCCCAGAAGGTGATGCCGTAACGTAAATGGGAATAAACGTTTGCAAAATATACGCAACGAGAAATACGTGGACTAACTACGTTAACTAAGATTCGGAATTCGTAACACAATTTGCTTAATTGGAAATTAAGATTGTCAACGTGACAATTCCATTTGAGGTTGTCTTGTATATGGAGACCTGTAACGTCGGCGCCAAGACATGCCATCAATTTGTGAAATATTAATATTTCTTTGCATTTTCCAAGCCGGATGGTTTTAAGAATCTTACAATATGTGGCTGTTCAGCGCCAAGACAGACGTGCGACGAGCTTGGGATTCTCCCTAAACCTTTTCAGTGTTGAGGTATTGTTTGAACGAACACCTTTCACTTTTAAGGAAAGTACGTACAAGTGTATTCGAATAATGCAGCCGGCGACGTTGACCCACTGGAATTTAGGTTTACCTGAAGAAAAGAAGAATTCTACGAAGTAATGAATGAAGTACGTGCCGAATATAGAACAACGACAAAGGTGCCTGCAAGCGCTTCGGTGACGCCCATGGCGGTTTGTCCTCTGCGGCGCAGTCTCTGCGTTCCTAGAAGCCAAAGGGGTGACCCAAACTGAGTGTTTGCAAGGTGTGGTGGCGAAG
>NNCF01126639.1:1436071-1497561 GCA_002313205.1 Laupala kohalensis | reverse complement strand
GATTCTTTACGAGGGAATGTAGAGATCCGTCAGCACTGACATGTGACTGAGCTAAGACTAGGTCGCGGAGACCAGATGTTCGTTAGGCTGCTGCGGTAGTCTTAATGAAGTCATTACTAGTTGCGAGGGTCGTAACTAGTATCAGTTAGTTGTTGGGGAAAACAATGTATATTTTCGAAGGATCAGATAACCTGAGGGTTTTTACAATTTAGTTGTCTTCAACTATATTTAACCAAGTGTAAATAATGCTCTCTGACAGCATTATTTGTGTAATAACAGATTATTAGATGTATTAATGATTTTGGGAGTTTGTCTCTGTTGTAAATTCAGATTCCTAGTTAATTCGTAATAAATCATTATTTATTGTTATTACACGTGTGTTTGGTTGCTCGGGAAACCGAGCTGGTGGCAGCGACAAAAACTAGGGTATAGGGATTTTGGTATTTATGTGGATCCCGCTTCTACCAAAGAAAAAAATAACATCGCATCAGGGTTTGAGGTGTGATGTCACAAGACCTAAGAATTTTATGTTCATAACTGTCAATACAGAACACAAAAAACTGCAAGAAGACACGAACTCCAAACAGCCAGCAACAGCTTCCTGCTAACAATTTTTTCACAAGAGTAGAAGAAGAATTAATAAAGAACACAACTTATTGTTTTAAGAAGAATTAATCTGATTGGAGCACTAAAAAATAGTTTCATTGTCGTGAAAATTTTTAGCGCCAAATCAATAATGAGTTGAATTTAATAAGTGAATTCACACCATTCAATAATGCGAATTTTAATAAGTTGTTTCAATATGGAAAAAAATGACCAAAAAACGAATACAAGAAGATACAATACGTTTTTCAGTCGATTCCTGGTTTTCTAGAGGACAGCCGAATTCGACTTGACAAATGAATTCGTCGTCAAAGTTCGTGTTTCGTCCAGGTTGAAATTTCGCGCGGTCTATTGATAGAATTTTGAACTGCTTCCGTTTGCCTTTGTGAGAGAGGCAGGAGAGAGGCGACCTTAGTCTGGTCACTCACACTCTGACGGTATAATATGAAACTACTTCATTGCGACAGACGACGGAACACGTAAGCGCTTCGCGAGTGTCCACCCCGCACTGATTAATATATTATATCTTTTAAGCGGCAATCTCAATTTTGCAGAACTGCGCACGCGCAAGAGACACCTGTAAGCAAGAGTTGACTGCCCGTTCCAGGTGTTCATTAATCCGTTACCTGCACGATCGTTTCAAGCGTTTATTTTGAATTTTTCCAAACAGTAACAGTTTTTAATTGTGTTCCGTTTAACGAAAGAGAAACGTGGGGTAAAGGCTTTGTGATACTATTGTAAAACAACATATAAACTGTTTTTGTCAGTTTTTACAATGAGACGATTTGCATGGAACAATGTCGAGGGGTTAGACAAAACTTTTTGAGCGTTGGCGTGTTTACAAAGTAAATTAGTTTTTATACTTGGTAATTTTATACTTGGTATACTTCAGCAATATTATCAAAGAATTATAAATTGAAAGACGTTTCTATGTTGCTCATTGTTTTATTGGTATAAAGCTTTTTCGGCTGCATATCAGCCATCGTCAGTAACATACACTGAAAAATATAAATGTACATAAAATGATAATAATAAAAATAGAAACATAATATAAAAAATACAATAATTGAGTGAAACAGTATCGAAAGAAGTATAAGTTTGGTTGTTGTTGAAACAAAGAAAGGAAAGAACAATGAAAAATGAATAAAAGTACACAAATACAGAGTGAGCAAACCTACAAAATTACATACCTGAGTATTGAGGAATATTTTTGGCGGTTGCGCAGAGTACGCCGAACGGAAATCATTATATGGAAAGTGAAGTGTTGGTTGCGGGGTGGTCGGGGGAAAAGGGGCTGTCGGAGTTTTCCAGGAACTGGCGGCAGAAGACGGAAAGAATTTCCGAGGGTTTTAACTGTTGGGAATGGGGTGCAGTATCCTTGAGAGTTGGGGGTGAGATGGAAGGAATTTGAAGGCTAGTTTCATGAGAGGGGAATGAAATTCAGGGATTTGTTCATTTAATAGGGAAATGTTGTTGTTTTTTAGAATACTATGGATATGTAAAATTTCTAATTTGATCCGGGGCCAAAATCTATTTTCTACTTCTAAAATATAAAAATCCTTTTCAATGTTAAATGTGTGTGTGTTTTCTACTAGGTGGTTGGCGAAGTGTGAGACTGTTGTGTTATTTTTCCATGCATTTACGTGTTCCTGTATCCTTTGTTTGAATGTTCGTCCAGACTGTCCGACATACACGGAGGGACAATCACTACATGTGAGAGCGTAGACTCCACTTCGGAGGAGATGGGGAGTGGGGTCCTTAGTGAATGATAAGGTTGTGTTAAGTGTTTGTGGAGAGAAGAAGGTAGTGTAAATGTTTAAATGTTTTAGTGAATTCGCGATTTTAAGTGAGAGTGGGCCTATGAAAGGGATTGCGTGTCTGGTTTGAATATTATTGTTTGGAGTAAGTGATGTGAGGTTCTTCGTGTGATATAATCTAACTTTCTTAGTGATTATATTATCAATGAGAAAGGTATTGTAGCCATTGTTTTCTGCTATAAGTTTTATAGTGTCTATTTCTTTTTTGATTTTTTCTGGTGAGAGTGGAATGGTGAACAGACGATGGACCATGGAGTGGAAGGCAGCGTGTTTGTGTGATGGAGGGTGTTGTGAAGAATTGTGTATGGTAGTGTCTGAAAATGTGTCTTTCCTGAATATGTCAAACTGGTGGCGGTTGTTTACTAGAGAAATAGAGAGGTCTAGGAAATTGAGTGTTCTATTGTCATTTTCAATTTCTGTGGTGAAGGTTATGTTAGGGTGAAGTGAATTGAGAAATTGAGTAAAAATGTCAAGTTGTCTGTGAGTTCCCGTCCAAAGAGTGATTACGTCATCTACGTAGCGGTACCAATAGATAATGTTGGGTAGAAGAAAATGTCCAGAGTCAAAAATTTGTTTTTCAAGATTGTCCATAAATAAGTCTGCAAGAAATGGAGAGAGGGGGGAACCCATGGGTAAACCTGAGTTCTGTTGATAGAATTTATTATCAAATTTAAAATAATTCACATCTAAGCAAAGAGAAATGAGGTTGAAAAGTTCTGTTTTTACAAAGAGGGGGCAAGACGCGGAGTCTAGGGTGTCACGTAAAAGAGTTTTACAATCAGATGGAGGGATACTGGTAAAAAGATTTTTGACATCGAAAGAGATTAATTTAGCTTTAGGAGGAACAGGAATGTTTTTAATTTTGTTGGCCAGGTCCGTACTATTCTTAACGGTGTGTGATGGACAGAAATCGGTGTGTTGGTGATAGTGTTTGTTCAGCTGGTATGCTAGTCTGTGTGTGATTGTGTTGGTGTAGGAGACAATGGGTATGGAAGCCTTTTGGATCTTAGGTAAACCATATAGCCGTGGAGGGGTTGCGTTAGAAGGAAGAATATTCAGTGTGTTAGGAAAAAGGCCTTGTGATTCTGAAATTTCGTGTTTTAATTGCCCAACAAATTTGTTGGTGGGGTCTTTGTTTAGGAGTGTGATGTCATTGAACTTAATGAAATCATACATTAAGAATCGAGTAATCATTGTAGTCCAAAATGACGGTAGTGTTGCCCTTGTCTGCTTTAGTGATGATTAAACCATGATTTAGAGTTTTTTCTTTGAGATTGTTAGCAATGATCAGTTCAGAATGATTGTGTTGAGTAGAAGGCTTTTGGAAATGTTGTTGTATGGTGTTAGTGATAATTTGTTTTTGTAGAATAACTTTTAATTTTAACTTTCATTGATATCTCGCGTAGTTTTTGAGATATTTACAAAAAAACGTTTTGCCACCCCTTTTGATTTCCTCAGGGAGATTGGAGTGTTTTATTTTCTTGCACCTTTAAATTGATCCCGAAACCTAACTTTCTGCCAAGTTTCGTGTCTGGAGGATTATTGTCCCGATTTTCACAAAATCAGTCTTTTGTCGGGGCGACGGCGGCTTCCCACGTTAGAGGGGAGAACCTGTGTCGTCCGACTTTAAGGGGAACTGGTTGGAAATAAGGTGGGAGATGCCCCAATCTTATAGAACTAGCTATAGGAGAAAAGGAGTAATAACAGCCTCATTCTCAGCATTGACAGGCATAGCTTTTATTACCCAACTCACCCAGAGTGCAGCGAGTGGCGGCGTGTAGCGTCCGGCAACGAGACAGAAATAATGACGGAGCGAGTCTTGTGCAATACTGTGAAGTTGTGACTTGGGTACAGATGTCAGGACGTAAGTTCGACTGAGACAGTTGATGCCAATTCAAACCGAAAGGAAATGAGGTAGGAAGAATTCAGCAGAGACCGTGAAAGTCCATTCTGACCGAGGAATTTTGTAGGAAATTCGGTAGAAACCGTTGAGTCAACTCTAACCGAGGAGTGTTGTAGGAAATTCGGTAGAGACCGTACAAGTCAATTCTAACCGACAAGACAGAGTGGAGTCACATATCTCTCTCTTACACTCCCTCTACTCCTCCCGCGAGCGCCAACGCCTCGCGTATTTATAGTGCGGCCCGCGCTCAGTCAGTAGTTATGTATCGTTTCCGTAAGCGCTTCTGATGCGCGGGACATTTGAGCCTGCTTCACGACACTTCAATTCAATTCTTCCTAGGTTTAATTGAAATACTGTCCTCTGAATGAAACATGAAGTATATATGACATTGCTTCCTGATTGCAGCTTATGGTTCTATTAAAAAAAACTTAAATCGTTGTTGATTTTGAATTGTTTAAACAACTCTGAGGCATTTATACAGGCAAGATTAAGTACCGTTGAATTGTCTTTTTACCAATTTCAATGTCAAATTAAACTTTGTGTCAGTATTTCACTAAATAAATAGATAAATAAATTTTATTATAAAAAAACCGTTGCAAACTGCGTTTTACCACCTGGGGTGGAAGCAATAAACTAATGTTCTCTCTATAAACAAGAAAGGGACCATCCCATCACTTCTAATAAAGGTTCCAAAGGCTGTGGCAGATTTAATATTTTTAAAAGGAGTCATTTAACAAGTACTGTTATCAATGTATAAATTCCAATCAGGTCGCGTAATGTCATATGGAATTATGCTAATCCTCATCATACTGTATAGCGAAGGCCTTACCCTTGTCGTCACATACTTTGGTGTTCCGGAAAAAGTAGTCATTCATCTAGCACAATCCCCAAATATTATACGTCCGTACAACCTGCACCTTCTATCCATTGGACAATACTTTAAAATTTCTTCAGATTTTCACTG
Source organism: Laupala kohalensis (assembly GCA_002313205.1). Taxonomy (NCBI): domain Eukaryota; kingdom Metazoa; phylum Arthropoda; class Insecta; order Orthoptera; family Trigonidiidae; genus Laupala; species Laupala kohalensis. The sequence goes on along the minus strand of NNCF01126639.1, from coordinate 1,492,274 downwards.
AATACTTAAACTACGTTAAACGAATCTTGCTTTGCGAATGCTCTAATCTTTCGCACTGCATGTGCAGGTACGCTCTGCATTTACATATCTTCTTACATATATCAATCGCTTCCTGCCTACTCTGCTCTAACTTTGCACGGGATTCAGCGTACACTACCAAAGTCAAATCATCCGTATATGACATGTATCCAATGCTTTCCTCTTCCAGATCCCACAATGTACCATCCATCACTATGGTCCAAAAGAAGGGAACGCTCGCTGGCCCTTGCGGACATCCACCGTCACCTTTATTATTTGCTCATCTCCTAATTTAAAGACTAATCATATATTTTCTGTCAAAAAAGCTGTTACAAATTCCGTATGACCATGTGGAGGACAATAAACTAATTTACTCTCCGGAAGCAAGCAAGGAACCATCCCATCAATTCCAACATAAAGCGAAAGCGGATTTAACATTTAAGCACACACCTAACAATAAAAATAGTTCGGTATGAGATATAATATTAACATAATACCAACAAATTTGTATTAAATAAAACGCAAAAACGTTATTTCAGAAATGCTTACTACAAACTATAGATTATTCGGAAAGTATTTTTTATAAATCGTAACTATAAATAACACTTCATTCGAGTTTTAATATTTCAATTGATGCTGCCCCTAGGCAAGAGCCTCGTGAGTCTATATACAAAATCCGCTTCTACCCGAAGGAAAACCGGAGAAAAACCTGGGCCAGGATGGGGCTATATAATTAATGTACACAACCGTGTAAAAGTTGAGTACATATAAAACTAAACTTATATGAACAATAAGACACAATACAAATATGCAGAAAAATAGTTTTGAAATAGTACTACGGCAATTGCGTAATAAACTACAAGATGACTAGAACTTTTATTAAAATCGATAAACTCTTTTACATTGTAGAAGCTTTAGTGCAGTAGAGAGCTTTTAAACGCGTGTTTGAAGAGATTCAATTTATACCGACTTTTATGTTCTTGGGAAGGGATATATAGAACGATTCCCGAATGATATGGTGCTTTTCCGCAGAGTGGTCGACGAATATTATTCCTATTGGTAGTATTGTGTATGTAAACAAGACAGTATTCTATGAAGCAATGATGGCGCTTCAGTAATTCGATCTTGTCAAACGCAACCTTTTCATAAATATGAATGTAGGAAGTGTTAAAATATTTAACTCCTTAAACAAAGATTTACAAGATTTTCGGGGATGATATTTACAAATTATCCGAACAATCCTATTTTCAATTCAGAAATTTTGGATGCTCTGACTGGAATCGCCCCAGAAGCTAATGACGTACCGTAAATGGGAGTTAGCGTTTGCAAAATGTACGCAACGGGAAATATGTGGACTAACAATATTAACTAAGATAAGGAATGCATAACACGATTTACTTAATTTGGAATTAAGATTGCAAACCTGACAATTCCATTCGAGGTTGCCTTGAATATACAGACCTAAGAACTTTGTATTAGTAACAGTTTTTAATGTATTCTGTTTAACGAAAGAGAAACGTGGGGTAAAGACTTCGCGATACTATTGTAAAACAACATATAAACTGTTTTGTCACAGTTTACAAAGTAAATTAGTGTCATCAGCAAAAATAACCATTTTGCAATCTGTTCTGGAGGATGACATCACGAACAACAAAAGGAACATAGGGCGGAGAATTGAATCGTGGGGAATTCCGCGAGTAAGTGCCTGTTTCTAAAAAGCAATGCAAAAGTACTTTATTTTTAGTATATGATATTTCTACCTGTTGATATCTTTTAAATAGGAAGTTAGAAATTGATGTACAAGTCCACGAATACCAAAAGATTACAATTTTCAAAAGAGAGGATGAGGATTTTCTCCTTGATCAAGAGAAGTGGTAACATTGTGTAAGAAAGAAAATATGGTCCAATAGTGGAAAAAGGATTTCCGAAAATCGTGTTGATGGTCAGAGAAAAAATTATATTAAATAAATAATATAGAAGTAGTTTATAAAACAATTTTTCAGTGATTTTTGAGAAAGAATAGTAAAGAATTTGTTCGATTATCTCCAACATTGAATTTGTTTCCTTTCTTGTGTTTCACAAGATCTCTTAAATATGTTAGGAAACGTCCCTTCTGATAAAGAACTATTAAAAATATTTATGATTGGATTTAATATACCGTGGGACGAAAATTCAATAAATTCGGGTATATGATCTATGCGTGTTGAAATCTTGTTTTTTAATGAACTTATGGTTTTTTTATTATTTAACTGGCGTTAGTTTCGGAAGTGAACATAGAATGGGGCACGTGGGTGGATATATTTGGAGGACATTGGTTTTGAGATACTGAATTAGTTATTTAACCTATTTCTGAGAAATAATTAAATACATTTGCGATGTCCTGTAGATTTCATACGATTTTGCCATAGTTTAGTAGGGAAAAGTTGTCTTCGCGATATGTTGAAGGTGACGTAGTAATATTCCCCGTTTTATAGGTCCGGTTGTTCGATGTTAGTATCTGCGTGTCATTTCCCATAACTTTAGCTGCATAGACTACTTTTCGGAGAATAGTCTTATATTTACGGAAATGATCATGGAATTCGGGAGGTTGGTAGAAGAGTTTTGAAAGATAATATAAGGCGTTTGATTTTGGAAGAAATTCTTATCCCTTGGGTGATCCATCTATTGTAATTATTCGTGTTAATTAACTTACGTTTCATGGGAAAGCTAAAGGTGTAATATTTTAGGAATATTGAAAAAATACATTTTATTTATCGTCGGTATTTTGGCAACTTTAAACATCTTTCCATATTTCCTCACGCAAATAATTTGTAAATATGGATAAATTTGTGTCGTTTATCTGTTTAGAAAACTTGTAAAGGATTTTAAGTGGCTTTAGTTTATCTTTAATAGTCAATATTTGAGCAAAATGATCGCTGTATTCCGCGTTAAACACTTCAGAGGAATATGAGATTTCATTGTTCACTACTTATTTATTTAGCATATGGAATTAGTCATTCACTTGATACTTTTATAAAAATACATCAACTAAATAAACACATTAAATAGAGAGAAAGGTTATAAAAAAGGAAAACATTATTACTTAGCACGAAACAAATCACAGCGTAAAATTGAGCAAATTCAGCCATTGAACAGCACTTACTGAGGCTACCAAGAGGTTTTCATTGGTGCCAGGGAACGCTCTTCGTGGGAACTCATATGTTATATGCCACACAGTTTGGAGGATGGCACCACAATCACACCCGGGCTCCTGTATCAACCCCCACTTATGGAGCATAGCTCCACGCCTACTATGGCCCGTTCATACTCTATTTAGACGGACCCAGGTTCTGCGAGGGAGATTAAATCCGTGGGGTAGATTTTAAGAATTAAGCAGAGGATGCCATGCTGGGTCAACTTTCGCTTGCCATTATGTGATCCATTCGATTCCGCTATAAAAGACCTGATCTATTAATTGTTGTGCTGTTTTAACTGCAGGGATCCTTGATTTTAGTCTTTTAAAAACTATTATATATTTGTGCATAGGAAGGTCTGGGTTTTCTTGCATCTTTTTATATCCATTGAGTAAGATCTTTTTGCTACGAAGTTCAGGAGGTTCTATATGGGCCAAAATCAGTAGCCATTCGGTGTGTGTGGATTTCATGCAACCTGAAATCACTCTCATGCTTTTATTCAGGACACCATCGACTATACGGACTTGACAGCTGTTGAACCACGTTGATGAGGAGTATTCTGCAGTTGAGAAATCAAACTGAGAGCTGAGATGCGTAAAGTAGTGGGGTCGGTCCCACAGGTTGAGCCCGCCGATTTGTGGAGTATGTTATTGCGTGCCCTTAATTTTGCTGACAAGTTAGATGTTTATTATAGGAGAGTGTGCGGTCCAAAATCACGCCTTGATACTTTGGATGGGGATTATGCGGTAGAGATATGCCACCACACACTACACATAGGGTCATTTGAGCCATTCTATTACTTAAGTGGAAGACACATGATTCGGTGTTAGTAATAGCCATTGTCTAAAGTAGTCCGTGAGTGTGTTCAGGTCAGTGGATAGTGCATCTTCAACGTATGTTGTGTCATTTTGTTGGACTGCGGGGGTCAGGTGATCCGCGTACGCAAACTTGCGAGCACATGTGCTCGGGATGTCAGAAATGTAGAGATTAAAAAGGAGTGGAGTTTGTTGAGATTGTTGACAGTAATTTGATCTAGCAATGTTTGAGGTGAACTGGAGAGGCGAGTGGGATTGTTTGACGTGGTCATAAGGTAGAAGGAGTCGATAAGATTATTGAATCGATTTATCGATGTATGTGCGGAATCGGATGTACTCAGGAAATCTATGTTGAAATCGACCCATATAACGATAGATATTGTGGTTTAGCGTGTAATATCTTTTAAAATAATTTCAAAATTCCGAAAAAAATTGTCATGATCTGCTTGAGGTCTATAAATGCTTAAAATAATAATACTTATGTCGGTCAAATTAACTGCTGAATATTCGAACACAATATCAACACAAATGTTCTGACAATTGAGATGATAAAATAGCATTACGAAGTTGTAACTGGGCATGGAGGCGGAATGACATGTGGATGTAGGAATAGATGAGTCAGACCTGGGCGAGGGACATGAGGTAGGAGGTGATGAAAGATCTGGGACAGGGGAAGAAATGGGTCTGGAGATAGGAGAAGAGATGGGAGGGGGAGGAGGCGGTGATGATGTAGGAGCAGAGGGAGGTTGAAGTGAAGGTGTGGGAGTGGGTGAAGTGGTACGTGGATGATGTGAGGTCAGATGTGAAGCTAGGAGAGAACTGAAGTGGTTTCCCAGGCGATCTTAGGTGTAAACCATGTTGGGTCAAGTCCTTGGTAGTCAGGTGTGGTTTAAAATACAAAAATGTGATTTTTGTGTCTGTCAGGTGATGACATGCTGGGACAATGAATATTAACCATATTATAAAAGGGAAAAAAAATTTGTAAAATATTCTGAGCAGGAAATGTTGATTTATAAGGGGAACCTTACCGCAAATTAGTGCACTAAAGTATTTTAAATGAAATTGAATTATTTGCATTGTTGATATCACCTCAATATGTTAAAGTCCTCATGAAGGAAATACTAACTTTAACCAGAAATATGTTTGAGAAGGATATCTCAAGAAGGGGAGCTGCTGTAAGCTGATTATATAGTGTGATTTACAGCAACATATTTGAGTGGAAAATTTGTTTCCGGAACTTGGGTTCATCCCAAATTGGAGACAATAAGAATGTATAAAAACATTTTTCATACCCTTGACATATGTCTATCTATCAACTTTGTTTATGAAACCAAACTCTATGTGGTTTTGATTAGCAACACCTTATTTTTTTGGTTTCTTTTTTTTTCATTTTGCAAAATATTCTAAAATTTTTGAGAGGTGGAGGTCTTTAACCACCTTAGTGCACTCTGTGTACTTTACCTATTACTAAGTTTCATTAAATTTTCCTTTGATTAACCTAAATTTCCATTCCCTATAATATTCAGACAACTCATAGAAAAGTTGGGTACTTAAATTCCAGTATCTTAAGTTGCATAATGGATTTCTCTCTTGATAATCTCCAGGATTTTTTAAGTACTTACCCATTAATAAATGAACCATTCAGTTAAAGGTTTTTAATTCTTTATTATATTAACATGTAGTGCATGTTTCATATAAATAAAATTGTCTACTTATAAACAAGGTCATATTCAAGTATTTGCACTAGGGTTTTGCTGACAAATTATACTAGTGACTAATAGTATATATGGCAGTATAGATTCTTATACTTTTATTTAACAAACAATTTTACCCTTTACCATAATATGAAAAGTTTATTCTTTTAGAACAATTAACTGAAGATCTTTTTACCTCAATTCCAAAATTTGTTTCTGAATCCTGAAAACTAACATTTTTTCAGAATCATGACAAATAATAAATATAAAATGTGGTGAGTGAATAAATAAATAAATTGTCAAGAAAACAGATACAAACATGTGTAAAACACACAATATGTACGACCATGCAAAGTGCTAATTTACTCTCCTGAAACAAGCAAGGAATAAACCTATCAGATCCAATCAATGGGCCCAGAGACAGTGAATATTTTGTTGGCCACAATGCCGAAGCTTGAATTCAAATTGTTAGAACATAGCCAAAACAAACAAATAGATGCACTTAACTTAGCACTATACTATTCATAATGTCTCTTACTGTTGAATACCAGAAAAGTTTTTGATTTTAGTTTTTATGTTTTCTAAATTGATGAAAGATTATGATTGAAGGTTATTCTATTTCTCCAATTTATTTATTGAAATGTTTTAAATTTCTGATACGGATTAAATTTTTTTTTTTTATATTGAAAGTTAAAACAGTGACACGGTCTTGATGATTTTAAATTGAGAAAACTGCTATGAAAATGATATTCATAGAAGATTGAACCAGATAATGTTGTGAAAATGGTAGTGGCAAAAGCAGACAACATGAAAGCTGCCACCATTTATTTCCTATTCCAATATTCCATTCCCCTTACATCAAAATTGAAACAATGACCAGGCATACTCATATCCCTCCTTTGGATAAAGGAAAAGGTGGTAAGAACATCACTCATAGACAAACATTTGAACTATTAAATGTAATATATATATTTTCCTTAAACTGGTAATACATTCCTACTTTACACACATTGCCTAACAAACACATAACATGTTAGTACATTTGACCACAGGTACACATGCATCCTTCTCTCAAACAAGCATACATTTATAAGTGACATTTTTCTCTTCCATAGAAATACTGTACAAACATTTTTTCAGTAGAGTTGCTCTATCATTTATATACTTTTAATTTGTGTCTTTAATTGACTTTGTTACAAGTATAAAACAACACTTATTCCTTGTCTAAATATTGTTGGCGTACAAAAGAACAAAGTTGTTAATGCATCTAAATTATATGTGCAGCAAATCTAACAAGTGACATAAAGCAACTACTTGCTTACCATATGGACTGCATATTTTGTCTATTTCGCTATACAAATCACCTTTATTGGCAATAATGACCTGAATAACTATTTTATGTTCTAAGATTTGCCACAATATCTCTAACACTGTACAATATAGGAAAATATATACACAATGCTCAACACGCTATAGACATTTTGCTACATCATTTTACACTGCTCTACGAAGTTCCAGTTAAAAACAGTAGTACATTTGAAACTGAAATGAACTGGTATGGCATTCTACTCCATTTAACTTCAACTTTACAAAGTTAGTCTTTTCTGAAATTTTTTGGTAAATTTCTTAAATATTCTCTCATAACAATGAGATAAAAGAAACCAAATTTTAATACTTTGTTCCAAAGATGCTTTAGTATATTTTCTAGTCATTACTAAAAAAAAAAACTTGGTGGCAGTCAGTAACATAACATTATACAAAGAGCAGTGTAAATATCTTATGAAAGATTTCACAGATAGTCATGTCTACCCATTGGACCCAAACTTTTTAAAGAATTTCATAGACTTCAACATAAAAACAAAAATCTAGGCATGATACTGTGCTCAAAGAATATTATAAACTATTGTCATGTTTACAGTTCGAGAACTAGAGGAAAAATATTAAAAGATACAAAAGTATTCTCAAGCATATTTTTTGTCAAAAGAAGTAAAATGAATTTCCTGATTGAAAAAGATAAATGGACTACAAAAAACAACTTGAAGAATTGTTTAAAATCAGGATAAAATGAAACAACAAAACTTCAATTGTCAACAAAGAAAATTTGGATTCATCTCATATCTTCTAAATTTTGTGTTCAGCTATTGTTTTTAAGAGCAATGCAATATGACTATCTTGATATCATAGCTCCTCAGTAAAGAACATTAATAAAATTTCTCCACATTTTGAAGTAAGTCCTTTAAAAGAAAATAACAGAAACTTAACAATACTTTACTTATTTCTTGTATTTAATAAAATGAAAGATTTTTATTTAATAATAACTCTATATGATCACTAACTGAATTCTCATGGAAGTTTTGGTATGCTTCATAATCAATTTGATGTTTCTTGCAGGATATTTTATATTTGCTACGTTGGTGGCTTGTTACTTAATATTGACTTTGTCTTAGATATTGCAAATAGTTTTTAACTGTTGTTAAGTGAGTGTAAATTAATAACATAAGAATTATTCACATTCTTAGCATATTGGTTTTATAATATCTCGATTCAATATTGTGATTTGTCATTTTTCAGATATAGCAGTAAAAGAGATATTTTCTTGAAATTTGCCTATCCAATAAAACATTTTTTAAAGAAATATCTGCTGAAACAATAAACTGCAGAAGAGTTCCAGTTACCCATCTTGAAATTATTTGATATTCCACTTGATGTATTACTCAAATAATAAATTAATAAATATGACAATATTAGCAAGTGATCAACATGTATGCTCCTTTTGTCAAATGCTCACCAACATGTGTAATTGATAAGGGCAGTACTCCAGCATGTCATGTCCATTAAAGAAGCTACAAGTACTAAAGTCTTTTTTCTATGAAGGTGGTATATTATAGCAGCAAGAAAATCAAAATTAATAGGTAAGTTGATGGCTATCTTTACTGAAAAAAAAATTCAATATAACAGCAATAATTTTTATCATAGTATTTTGTCATACTGTTTTATAACTTTAAATGAGCAAGAAATAAAGATTTAATGGCCAATAGGATTATTTTAAGATTAAAAAATTACTACTGATCTTTTTCCTTTTTAGCTGTTTTACCTCTATTTAAAAAAAGGAACTAAAATGATCCATTTAAATCTGATAAAAGGACATTTGTATTTGAAATTAAAGAAAATCTAACCAGATCCTGCACTCTTTCCATTAGCAGCTAATTTGTAGCTAAACTATTCTCACAGCAGATTGTTTAAAAATAAAATGTATCAATGTTCCATGGTAAGAAAAGCTAAGATGAAAGAAAAATGTAAAAATATAGTAATGAAAAATGAAGAAAAAAAATATTGTGTTTTTCTTTTAAGTTGATTTTGACAGTTTCAAGAAATCCTGGTCAATAAATTAATTTTCAGCACTCTGTACCATGTACATATTCAACAATTAAGAGTTAAATCTATTATCATGTTGAACAAATATTAAATATCCAAACCTTACCTTTGGAATACACATTTATTTAGACACTAATCGCAAAACTTTGTGATGGTTTGAAAAATAGTTTGTGTTTCTAAACAATAATTGAAAAGCAATCATGGAGCAGAAAGACATTTCTGTTCAGAAATGTTTTCACCTATATTGTCATGAGCTATGCTACAGAAAGTCTAATAAAATAGTCAATTATTTCTTCTTTTCTCTTCAAACTGAAAATGCAGCATTCAAAGTCACTTCACCACACAGTTTGAAGTTATTTTATATACAATAATCACTTTCACATAAAATGTTTAATTGAATTTGAATTAACCACAAGTTGATTCAGATTCAGTAGCAAATGATTGTCCCAACAAATGCTACCAGTACTTTCATAAATGCTTCTATATGTAATGTATTTTTTTTACAATCTAAAATGGTCTCTTGCACATTCATTTATCCACATTTTCACTATACTCCATAAAATGGCTCTTTAAATATTCTCTATCACTAGAAATGTCTTCTTCCAAACAATGAATTTCAACTCGTTCTAAAATAAGGCACATCATAACATCTTGGTAAACTCTTCTGTCATACCAACATTCTACAGCCATGGTCCAAGTTCTTTTTCAAGAAGACTTGCAGCATCACCTCGACCCATTACTCTAAGAATGTTTAACAGATCTGTCACAGATGTCGGGTCCCGGTGACGAGCTTCCCAAAGATCAAGAATATGCTCAGTTGGACTTGCCTTTGTTGCAAAGTAATTAATATACCTAGAAAAAAAAATTATCACTTAAACACTACTGCAATAGGAAGTCAATTCACTTCACAACTAACCATCAACATTGAAGGGTATTTCAATTAAGGACTCAGCTTTGCACACAACTTTTTCAGAGAAATATTTCCATTAGTGATCAAATCCAGGTCAAAACTACATTAAATTACTGATTCATATCCTTATGTTTCTTGAACTGAAACTTGCACAAGAATATTCAAAAATTGAAATGCAAGATTCTGAGATCAAACTGAAGAACATTTCATATTTCTGAACTTTAGAATCTCATAATAATATTAAGCTTGTCTTGAATATCAAAGTACACAACTTTAAATGAATCAACAATTCAAATTTGTTCTTTAAAGTTATTAAATATTTACAACTTAGGAATTCAAATTATTCATATAATTTTAAAAAAATTGACAGTACTTTGCTAGTGCTGAAATTTTCTTCAGTTTTTGGAGTGTGAAAAGAACCAAACACATGACATCATTCATCTAGTGTAACTAAAAATGGCTTTTAAAATGAGGATGTGAAAATGTACAGAAGGGAAGCAAAGGGAAAATGAAAAATATAATTGCAGCAGTGAATCCATGATAGCTCTGGGGTGGGGCGAATGGGCAAATGAGTGCCATGTGCTACTGTAACAAAATACTTGCATTGGGTTCTGTTCACTCAAAATGTATTTTTAGAGTGAAACACATTAAGTTAAAGTATTAACTGACTATTAAATGTGAAAACATAGGCATTAAATATTGCATAATTTCATAATGAGAAGGAAAGGGTCAATTGCCCACACACTAAATCTACAAGTGGAATGATGAGACATAACAACATGTCAAAAAGTCCAGGAAAAAAACATTGAAACAAAGAAGTTTATTAATAGATGATCATTAAAAAATCTGGAATATCATTTGACAGGGAGATGTTTAGTTTGAACAATGGAATGATGAGTAAAAAACACTTAAGCAGACATGAGTTGATTAACTACATTTGGGTTAATGACTAGAAAGAAGAAAAAAAATAAGAAGAATGCAATTATGTAATAAGTAATTATGATAATTCTCAATATTACCTGTCCACATTAATCCTCTGTGCAAGCATCCTCCAATCATTCCCTCGAGCATTAGGAGGATCCAAACACTGACAAAGTTGTTTTCGAAGCGTCCGATGGAATCTGAGGGACAGAAATTCATTACATTCATCCTTCATCTATGCCAGCAAAAATAAACACTTTTACACTTGAAAGTAATTTCTTTATAGAATTTACTTTTAATTAAACAAATAGTTCATTTTACTATTAAGTATACTTATTGGAGCTGCTAAAATATTTTTGTAGTATAAATTAAACTATAATTTTCATTTATCCAATGTACCTTTTCTATGTAAGGGTAGGTATTAACTGTAGGATTTACACCTCAAGAAGAGAAAATATGTCAGTGACAATTAGGATAAGGTCCCCAAATAACCAAAAGATTAATATTAGTGAAGAAATAAATAAAAACAACTGAATTACCTCAAATTTAATATATTAAGATATAACTCTTTGGTAAGTAACTATTAAGAATTATCATTTTTTTTCATGACGAGAGCACTTCAACATATTATTTTTTCCCCCTTCTCCTCTTGAAATACTTGGATAATTCATCTCTACAGGAGGACTTTCAAGTAGATATATGTATTCATCATGATTCACAAATATGTTATTGTGAAAGAGCTATTTAGAAGTGTACTTTTCTCTCGAGAAACTATCACACATATTCTAATCAACATACTGAAAAGAACATGAGAGAAACATCCAGGCCAAGACTGGATGCAGAGATAATGATCCCAACCATGCCAAGATAGGAGTAGGTAAATAAAATAAATAATAATAAGCATATATTAATATAAATTTTTATTAATTATTATGAAAAGCACTATGACAATTGTGGAATAAAGCATAATGAAATAAAATTGACAAATTCACACTATGTAGTTGAGGTAAGTTGAGTGATGAAACTCTCTGTACAAATTGTTGGGTATCTAAATGAAATTTTGATGAAAGGTCCCTGAATTTCATCAAAACACATCAATTTGGCCAAAGTGCAAGTACTTCATGAATAACATCATTTTGAATTTTTTTAAAATCATGTTTCTCCTTATAATAAATTTCTCTTAGTTGTACAAATAAATACAACAATTCTTACCGGAATGGAGAAGGACTTGGATCAAGAGTAGTAACCATTGAACTACACCCACTACTTGTAGTCACAGTCAATGCACGAGTTGGTCGTGTCACAGCAGGGCTACCAGGCACCTAAAAAGAATTATTTAAAAATACATAATAACATGAAAAATATAATTTAAAAAAATGTAAAAGCATTACATGATGTCTGATGCACTCAAAAGCTTGTATTTTGAATTTACATAGATAGTTTAATAAATTTATTTATCATCTTTCCAATCTTTTAGACATTCTGACAGTATTAAACAAATAAATTTTGGACAATTTTTGAAAGTATCAAAAATATGGACAAGGTAGATCTTCTTGTTTTATAAAATTTCTTTTATTGCATAGTACATTCAATTTTTCCATACAACACATGAGTCTAATCCTCTCTTTTCTTCTGAACTAAATTTAAAGTTTTTAATTTTAAAAAAAATCAAGGGTAAAATTTGTTCTAAGCATATTGTACTTACCAGGGTGCTGCTTGGACTAGCCACCCTTAAATCAGCATGGATTCGAAACATTTGCCTGTGTGTTTGACTACCTTTCTGACTCGCAAGAATGCGGAAGGCAACAGAATGCGTATGTCTATCTGTTCTTTCTAAAGTAAAAGAACAGTGAAGGTGGTTGTGAGTTGAACTCCATATATGCTGGAACGGTATTTCCTAAAACAGAAAATATATTAATAATTAACCTATTTGTTTTCATTAAATTAATAGTTTTTTGTTTTTATTTTTCAAAGTAAAACACTTCATCTTAATCAAAATGGATAGGTAATTATTAATTATATTCTAAAAAATATGATTCTGCAAGGTATAAACTTGTACAAACAGAAACATTCTGTATTTCTCAATCAAAGCCCTGATATCAAAATTAAAATCATTAATATTAGGGATTTGTGAAGAAGTTGCAAAAATTTTAGGTAATGTAACAAATTTAGAAAGTCAAACTTGTACACATTTCCTCTTTGTTATTGAAAATATTGTTATTCACTAAAATTTTGTTTGGACAGCAAGTTACTCTGAAAACACAGATAAACTTGTGTAGTATCGAAAACACCCACGTTATTTCTACTTCAACATTTCTTTTAGACCCAGATTCTCATAAATATAGTTAAAACATTTTAAGATATAACTTTTGTACATTAACTTCCACAAAGTCAAAAAGAGAGTAAAACAGACTAGACATACTTGGTAATCAGCTTGTGGTTTACTCTGCCAACCTGGACCAATATCTTCCATGCTGAGACAGAGACTAGCTCCACCATCTTGGAAGAGCATGGTTTTGGGCTTGTCCAAAAGATACCCTCCTAATCGAGATTCCATTTGAACAACACCCTGCGCACACACAAAGATATTTAGTATTAGAAGCATAGAACATAATACATCAAGAAATATTTTGATGCATGCTAACATTTTTCTACAGGTACTATAACAATTATGAGTAGGGTAGAAAATTCTTATGTTTCTCTCCAGTTTTTCTTCAGTTAGAGGCGAATTTCTTATACAGGTTCTCTAGGCTTTGTCTAGGGGTGCATTTATTGAAACAAGAAATTGTGATATTTCAATTCTTATGATTTGTAAACACTATTCTTAGAATAATCTATAGTTCGATAATTATTCGTACATGTGAAATAAATTTTTTGTGTTAAATTACAAACATGTTGATATTTTTTAGTAGTATAACTCATAGCTAACTTTTTATCTTATCTAGGAATTTTTGCTAAAATTTTTCAATCCGCCTCTGCCTTGGGGCCCTTGATCAGAACTGATGGGATCGTCCCTTGCTTGCTTCCGGAGAGTAAATTAGTTTATTGTCCTCCATGTGGTCCTACACAGTTTGTACTGCTTTTTTGACAATACATTTACTTTACTTACTTTACTATTATAAATTAATAATTGTTTTAAAAAAATTTATTTTTATAAACCTTGCAATCTTAAGATTGGCAGCAATTACAGATATTGGGTTTGCAACTGCAAAGAGGGAGTTACTAAAGAGATGCCTAAAATTGAGACTTTTGCAGAACCAGGTAATACTAATAAATATAAAGCAGCTGTAAGTGTGTAAGTTTGGTATCACCCAAGATTGACAGAACAGAATGGGTAGTAGTATCAGGTGCAACAAATCAATATTTCATGTAAATTATTTTTAAAATATGGTAAGGTGCGATGGTTTTATAACAATTCGGAAAGATTCAGTTACAATCAAGGGATGTGGCAAAGTGGAAATTGAAATATTTGATGAATGTGGTAAGTACACTATGAGTGTGTTTTGTATGTGCCAGATTGTTTTAATGTATTATCTGTTACTCAATTATCCTTGAAGGGTATATGTTCAGTTGGAGAAGGATTATGCTATAGGGTATGACAGTGATAAAGATTTTTAAGTCAAATAATGTGAATGAGTAATGTATTTTACAAGTTAAACAAAAGGCTGAAATTGTGGGAAATGTTGCAGAATATGAATCTAGTTTTGCAAAAGTTGTGAATGCAAAGGCTCTCCAAATCATGGTGGTATAGCATCAAAGATATAGTCATTTGAGTAGGGAAACTATTAAGAAAATACCTGATCTCAATGTAAGATGATAGAAATTTGTGTTCCTGGCATGAAGGTTAAAATGACTTGTTTGCTTAACATAGAATAAGACAGTCTAAGAAACCACTTGATATTGTGCGCTCAGATGTAATGGGTAAAGTACCAAAATTGATTGGGGGAGCACAGTATTTAGTAACACTTGTGGATGATTTTTCACCCTATTTGCTTTGAAAAAGAGTGTTGTGTTTTGGAAATTTTTATTCTGTACCAAAATGAAGTTGACAGGAGTTTAGGAACATAGATCAAAGCACTTAAACAGATGGTGGGGGGAGAATTGTAGCAATGAGTTTTTAGTATATACCATATACCATATACCTGTAGGCATATGATATATTACGCTGGAAAGCAGTATCAGACTCTCCACAGAATATGGAATTTCTCAGCGTGCAATAGAATAATTTCAAATGCTGTAACATGTACCTATGGTGTATGAGTTGGAATTGCCTAAGACATTCTGGACATTGATAGCACCAATCTGTGCTTATGTTAAGAATCTCAGTCTATCTAGAGGCATGGGATTTCAAATAATACTAGAAGTATGGAAAAACGAAAAGATAACAACTGACTTATACAATTATCTGTGTTTGGGTATGGGTTCTGTTTATTTCAAAGGCAAGCATAAGTTTGACTGTAGGAGAATAGAAGGTGTGTTTGGTGAGTATGAGAATATTGTGACGGGATACAGTGTGGTTACCTAATGTAAGAAATATAAAGGTGGTGCATAATGCAAGGTTTAATGAAAATTGTTTAGAGTGTCCTCTATCCACTTCAGAATGACTTTATTTAGATACATGTTTATTCAGCAGAAATAAACACAGAATATCATTTGAAGTAATCTTTTGATTATGTTTTACACTCATTGCTCACTCTTTGAATCAAATAAATTTTGAAATAATTATGACTAGAAATTTTTAGAGTACACTTGTGAAAAGGAAAATTAAACACGAGCCTAAACCTTTGGGGGGAAAATAGCTCACTTTTTTCGAGAGGGGTCATGTTCCCTCCCTGGAGTCACCATGCTTGTTTTTAAGATTGACTTTAGGTCAAGGAAAAATGGACACACTAGCTGTGTTGATCTTTGTAAGTATTTTTATGCAAAACTTTTCCTTTGAAGGTGTAATCCAAAGTATTTGCTACTACCAGGTATGCAGAAAAGGGGTTCAACCACCTCCCTCAAGCTTTATTTTAAGACATTCTGTGAGTTGAACAAATTTTCAGTTCATACTTTACTTTTAATAAAATTTAATTAATAGTATAGAATTGAGATGAGAAATGTAACATTTTGAAAATATGGCCATGTTGTAAAGGAATGTATCTTAATCAAAGACTGGACCATATAAATTGGTGACAATAATAGGAACAGTGCGCAGATGATTGGGTCACAGCAGCAGTTTCTCTTCTTCTAGATTCTGACATTGCTTTACACGTACGTCAAAAATTACAATGATAAAGGATTAGATTAGAGCATTTTGGTTCATTCATGTTTCAAGTGTTATTCCATCATCAAATTTATTAATTAATAATATGTTGCAGATGAGAAACACAAAATTGAAAAAAGTTATAATAAAATGTGATTCTAAGGTCCAAATATTACCATGGGTGACTGTAGAAACATGAATGAAAAAAAGTAATTATTAAAGAGCAAAAGAATAACAATCCTGAATTATTTTAGGATATTTGTATTTCCAATATGAAAAATTGACAAGAAACTCATTTCATATTCTAATAAAGAAAACCATTTAAGCATTTTCAAAGTGGGAAATATGAGAAATTTTCCTAGAGGACAGCCCCACACTCCCATATGCTTGAGGAGAGGGGATATTCTATACACCAAGGTAGTGAAAGTATTAAAAATAATAGACAAGATCTATTTGTATGCCCCTTTAAGAGATCCAATGATATCTCATCTTACCTCCAAGGCAGCCAACGTGTCTTCCAATGTGTACACACGAACACTGTATTCCATAGGCTGAGGATGTAACAAGGGCGATGGACCAAAAACAGCTAGACGAAGAGCTTTGACTGCCTTGATAGTAGAACTTGAAGATTCCCCAACAAGTACATAACGAGATAACTGATCTGATACAAGGAATACTTGACTATGATCCAGTTGTGTAAATACTGGAGTATTTATCGTTTCTTCTCCTAATGTTACTATTTTCTGAAAAAAGAAAATGAAAAATATTTAAATGAAATCATCATGCATTCAATAATGATTATTAAATAAAATAGCTCTTGAAAAAATATAATTTACATTTATTTTATTTGCGTCTCATGATTTGCCAACATTTCAAGGTTGAGTTAAAGAAAAATTTTTTAACTTAAAAAATATTCAGGAGAAATGAAAAATTATTTCAAAAATATATAACAGCATACATATATCTTATACTTTCATCCCACAAGCAAGTTGAGAATATCATTTAATGAGTAGCATTGTTAGTATCAAATGAACTAATTAAATGGCAACACAATTTTTATCTAGATTAGAGCAGAAAAACATGATACTCTGATGAATATTTCAAATGCCTTAACATCTTAAGTAGTACTATATATTTATTGAATTTAGTTTGATTTATAATATTCTAAACAGTTTATGAACATAACAGTAGCCAATTTTTAACACTACCCTGAAAAATCTTTTGATTGTAGTATGTGTGTGTATGTGTGTGTATGTATATATCTTTACTGACCTGCCATGCAGATGGCTCATCTCGTTGTGAATCTGAACTCCAAACAGACACACTCCATCTCCCATGTTTTAGACTAGCGCAATGATGAAAATTCAAAATTACTGGTTTCTTGAAAGTTATTGTAGTGGGTCCACACATCACAACTGGGCTTAATTGAGTTTGACCATCTAAAATAAAAGCAGTGTAATAAAATTACTACCTCTCTCTCATCTTGTGTAAGTTAAAATTAAGGTATCTCTTTATTGAGAGGTTTATGTCTTTACCTGCTAATTTTGGTCGATGACAATCGTCTCTCAGCACTGCAACATACACTTGTTCACGCTGTCCTCGAAGAATAGCTCCCTCAGGAATACTCAATGCAACTCCTGACTCTGGCAAGCAGAGTCGTGCTCCAGCAGAGGTTACGGTTGCAGAAGCAATACACTCCATATCCAGATGAGCACTTGGTGAGGAAGGTGTTCCAGGGATAGCACCATTCTGAGCTGTGACACCATATGCTGAGTCAGCTTGAGAGCCTGAAGGGATATATTGATTTCTGGTATTCCAAAAACTGCTCTAGTAAAAATGGCCATTAAGTGACCATCTGTTAATGCCAAATGGCCATTCATTTCAAGAGGCCACTAAAGACCGGGCCATTGATGGCCATTCATTTCATATGTCCACCAATGACAGTTTTGCGATAACAGATGGACACACCAATGGCCATTTTTACTAGTGTCCACAATTCTAATTCTTATTTTAAAGGGTATTCAGAATCATTAAGTTTTTGTGTAATGAATTTATTCATGATTCCTATTCATCTTAAAATTGTAGCTTTGAGAAATGTTCCACTCATCAAAAGTTGATTTTGATAAAACATGCATGTTAGGAAGGATCTGATAGTGATTGTTATTTTTGTCATATTTGGCTGATTTTCAGAAAAATATTCCCTGAAACACTAGACTATTTAGTGCTGGAAGTAGTAACGAGGTACAATATTTCTAAATTGTTTAGTAGGGGTCACGGGATTTTTGTAAAAGTTTTGTTTTGTAAAACCTTTAGTTTGCATTCATTTTAACTGATATGAGCAAAACACGTATCATAATCATCCTCAGCAATCACATGATTGCTCTCAAGTATAGTCCGCATCTTCGGTGGATTAATAAATGTTATATGCCACGATGCTTAGCATTCTCTGTTTTATTGTCTATATTATTTGGGATTTTGAATTTTGCTATATAATTAAATAAAACGTTAAAATGTTATTTAGGAAAATGGAAAGTAAACATATTTGAAATGTGAATTGTCTCACGTGTCAAGTTACCAGTCCGGCCCTGCTGAGACGGGAAGGCAAATGAGTAGGCTATTTCGCATGACTTACCCGAAGAACACAGACTGCTGAGGCTCCGATTGGAGTCTGAATGCGGAGCCTTGTCGCTGGAGCTATCGGCAGGTGGAGTGGCCGTCGCAGGGCAACTGCTACTGTCCACGGAGCGGCTGGAGCTGGCAGGCGATGAGCAGCCTCCAGTGCCACTTCCTCCGCCTCCACCCCCACCCGAGCCAGGAGGTCCACTTAAGTGCGGCACGTCGTAATGGTGTTCGCTGCACGAGCGCGACAACCCACTCCCACTGTGATGCTGGGGTTCGGAGAACGGGTATTCGTACCCAGGGGGCACAGTCACTCCCAACACGGCGGATTGAGTGAGGTCGGGCTGAGCAGCTGCCGCCGCCACTGCCGCCAAGCTCAGTCCTTTTTTGTCATGCTCAGGGAAGTATTCTGGTTGATACTCTACACAAGATAAACGACACAATGTACTCAAGAAAAGAAAATTTATCAATTAAAATTGAAAATATATAGCAAAAATCCAATAACCTGAAGCCTAGTTATCCGAATACCCAAGAATTGATTTTGAACAAGACGAATGTACGTAAGTAAATTGACAAACAATAGCCCTACATATGTATGTATTCGTATGTTCAATTTCAACAATAAAAGTGACATTTTCGATGTCATGTCTTTTTTCCTTAACTGCCGAGTTACAGATCCAATTAACTGAATTACCTGATACCAATTTTATACGGGTACTGTATTAGGAATTATAAAAATACTTCTAAAACATCAAAACGTAACAATCATTCACTAATTTAACACCACAAAAGTTTCCAATCATTAAATATTATACGGTAAAATAAAGGATTCAGAAAAGTTAATTTTTTAATTGCCTAGAATCATAAATACAATCCATTTTACGAAAAATATAACAACGCAATTTTAGATTCAGCTTTTAATAAAGAAATTGTAAAGACCTGGTGTATTTTTTTATTATCGTGGCAGATTATTATGGGAAGATGGTACATGACTCTTGGTAAGAGATTCTGGGGGAAATGTATCCAAGAAAAGTAATGGGTTGAGATAGATGTACGGTCCTGGAATTATAAAAGGGCTAACGAAAATATTCTAAGTCCCGCACTCTTAGCAGTTTGGATTTGTTGGGTTTGCAACGCCACTCCTCTGCGATGGGGAAAAAGCTCCACACCTTCGTTCGACCAATAATAAAACTGCTTCCATATTTGGCAGACCAATAGAAGACTAGTACTGGCGAACATACCCCTATTATATCGTAACGAGAGAAAATGTTTTATTACGCCGCTATTAACGAAATATTTTGTAAATTTTTATTATACACGTCTTGGACTTCCAACACAAAAAATAGTCTTTATTTCCTTAACTTCAATAAACTTTATTATTCTCTATATTTAAATAAAATCTCAAGTTTTGTCTCACAACGCTGTCCTAGGGAATATAAAACAAAATAAACTTCTCCGTAAAAATATTTGCTTCTTATTGTAAATTCGATATTGTTTTATCACAGATTTGAATACCATCGCAAGATATCGTATGAATTTCGTGAGATACACATTCAGGAATTACTTATTAATATTCTTATAACATCTTAATGTTATTCAGTGGCGCAAAGAACTTAAGGTCATTGGCATCAACTATTGTGTTTTTTATTGTAATTTCAAATATTATGCAGCTCTTTTATACTATTTTTAGAGTTCAATCGGAAATCAAACATTATAGAAAGGAATTTGATATAAAATGAATGAATAACACTAAATGTTAATTCTAATAATATATTGAATAATTTTAAACCAATAAATAAATTACGTTTGTAAGAAATGTATTGATGCAAAATACAACGCTTGGCTGCAATTGTGCAACATATAAAACAATATGCTCAGAGAGTAATATGTAAAAAGGTTTATTTTTAGTTCTCAGAAAATATAACAAAAGGAACATATCACTTTTAATTAGACTTCAAAATACAATTGAGTTGTATTCATGCACATTATCTAAGATTATCGGACAATAAAACATCGCAATTAATATTGCATTCTATTAAATATCTTACATTGTCCTAGATATCAATTTCATTATTTTCTCCACTTTCTTTCGTTGCTATCGCGATGCCATTGATTTCAATAGCAGGGGGCAAACGAGGCATTCTTTATATAACTTTTTACGAATCAAGATGATTGTTCATATTTGTGAAGATAAATATATTGATTAGAAATTAAACATAATTTTAAGAGTAAGGATAAAAAATCAGCGAAGCAATTGATGAGATAATAATACAAAACTAAATGCAAAGTTATTGTGACTTGTAGTTTCCAGCATTCCAGATTCAGGGTCATTTTGTAAGAAGTTGTTATTTTANAATGTAATTAAAATGTAACACTTAGATTTATTTAACTTATGAAAAACCTGCTCTCAGACTCATGAATGTTACTAAATGTAGATTTAACCTGAGCAAACAAAATTAAACAACCACATCAAATGTATTTAAATTTCAGAATATTTCGCTGTTGGATTTATGCAGGTCTTCGAAGATGAAACTTTCGTTATTTAGTAGGAATTAATGTTCTATGACATGAAGTAATACTACTTTAGAATGCATCGTTCAAGAAGCCAAACATAATTTTGGAGAACGATCGCAATATAAAATTTGTCATTAGCCATCCATTTCACTCTTTTACTACGCGTGCAGAGGAAATAAACTAGAATAATGGTAATTCGTTATTGAAAGCACAATATATTTTGCACTTAATAAAGTGTTAAAATCATAAGATCTTGCTTACACGCATTCACAGTGATTTGAAAAACAAATATTTTCGATATTTTAGCATTGTTGTCATCTCTACGTATTTCTATGGTCTCAAAGATACGTTTTTTAGTGTGACATCACTTACCAGAATATTTTTTCTTTATTTTTGTTATCTTTTTCATAAGAGAAGGAGAAATGGTACCTACAGAAAAACCACAAAAATAAATCTATCGAGTTACCAAAATACTTTCGTGATTTGGGATTTATTATACACTTCCGACGTTAATTTTTATGGGTAGAATGTTTCTTCCTTATGACTACTTTTTCTTGTGAGTGAAGTTACAGACCCCAGATACATGTAATTATAGCCTTGAGGAAGTCTGACTAAAAGTCGAAACTTTGGCAGTCCACCGAGTATTTTAATGAGGAATACACTCGCTTTCTTATAAATTATAAATATTTATATTTTGATTATCACTCATTGCTTTTCAGATTGTGTACTATTCCAGGATACATTGGTCTCTACGCTATTCGAGCGTTCTTCTGGAAGGAGAAATGGGTGTGTGACTAGCGTATTTAAAGGGAATTGGAAAATGATATATTACAAGAAGCTTTTCAAATCAAAACACAAACAGAACAATTAAAAATTTCAATAAGTATATACTTAAACCATTTATCTATATCTTAATGAAACAATAACAATTTTTTTATTAATATAAAGTTAATGTAATTATTGGAAGATTCTACGATAGAAAAATACATGTTTATTAGTAGTTTATCATTAAGAGGTGGATAAGCCTGAAGTTGTCAAATTTATATCCCAACAATATTTTCAATAAAAATACATTCATATAGCATCTACGTTTATCATATTTTACATTTGGAGCACAATGTTTAAGAAAGAAAAAAGTTATATGGACTTATTGGTTTAAACTAACAGTATTCGTTGCAATGAAATAGCATTCGTATCTGCATGTCTTGCTAAGAAGGATGAAAAACTACACGTCTTTATTACACTAAGATAGTTTTAAACACGGTTGAATGAACAACAAGATTAATAATAGCCGTATTTAATGATAATTAATAACCGTTAAAGGAAGGGCCAAACAACTTCTATTTCAAACAATGATTTTCGTATAATTAAAAAGATCTTATAATTTAATCGCACGGAATAAAGAAGTAAGAGTGATAGGTTTTACACAGGCTGTTTGGCACATTGCTAAAGAAACTGATCGCTAGATGGAAAGTATGAAGTGACCGTACATAGTTCAAAACCACTTATATTTGTATCTTTTTAAGATTCAAATTCCACTTCCTTCTGCTCTGTAATCCATTCCTGCATCAATCGATACGTGTGGATATAGTTGTTCATCAGGATACAATCGCCGCACCGAAGGGATCATAATATCTCGCAAGGGATCATAATATATGGAGATACTGATGCCCATCAAGACGACCTTGTATTCTGTGAAAAACCCCTACACAACTAATGCAGCCCCAACACGACACTGATACGCGACCAGATCGTGCTTTCTCTCTCGCATACTCAGGACAATAGCGGGTTCCACGAGGTCGATATATGCGCACAGGTCCGTCATTTAGAGAGGAAAAAACACTCTCACCTGAGAAAAATCACGTTCCCCCAATTACGATTAATCTAGTCGAACTATACCCCCGGTTCGGCTAGTACCCATGATCCCTGTACCCAATCCCAGATCCCTCAACAACGGGTCAGACTATGCGAAGAAGGAGGGAGACCGATTCGATAAGAATCCCCGAACGGTCGCTCGTCACACGTTGACAGGCGAACCTGTCTAACATGAGTAGGAACGTCGCGAGATATTCCGACGGTCACTCGTCTCACGTTGAATGGGGAACCTATCTAAATTTCGAAAGGAACTCGCCGTAGCCACGGCAGCAATCGAGGGGATGTGTTGTGGTGTGGACCGCTTGGCATTCGCCCTTAACCAAGAGATCATACCCCACACCAGACCTCTGGGTAAAACATCAACTCTCTTGGAGAGATAAGCGGTAGGAAGATTCGCAAGAATCTCCGAACAGCGACGTCTCCGTTAACAAGGAAGCTTGTTTAATACGAGTAGACCAGACCGCTACAGGGAGCTCGGCGCAGCCACGACGTAGATAGGAGCAGTCCCATCTATTCGTAGGGGAGCACGGACTGACTACTTGACGGGATCTCAAACCGGATCTTACGTGCAACCCTGGAACTCTGTACACAAAGTAGTAGGGAATCTCGCAAGAGACCCTGGCGGACACCTATCCACCGCTGATGTGGCAACCTTTCTAACATGAGCAGGACTATAAAGTTGTGACCTATTGGGACGGCCACCGCGAAATATAGTCTGGCGAAGTTACCGCGCTGAGCTCCCAACTCGACAGGTACAGGCGACAGGCGGACCACTGAGCCTTCGCCTATCCTCGGTTTTTGTGCCCAATCCTAGGTCGACAAGCTGGGCAACGGATCAATCCCGACGCGATCTCATAAGTGGTAGAAGGGCTGACAACCCTCCGAGTGTCACTCAGCATTTTAACCGAGTAGGCAGGGAGGGAAACAAGCCCTCAGGTGTTTGCACCTGGCGCCTCTATCTGGGTTGAACTGTGCCGGGCAGAATCGTGGGGTACGGGAAGGAGACTCTGGTCTCCGTTAGGTGAGCAGGATTGCTGCTCCGCTACCGTTAGAGAAGATCGCGGTAGAGATGTGAATTAGGCACATCTCAGTCTAGCGGATGCTGGGAAAGGCGAGTTTCCTACCGCAATGTTTGTGGGCATCCTCCCACATCCCGCCCAGGGGGCAAATCCTGGATCGACCTCTCTGCCCAGGAGCTTCAGTGAATGGCTATGCTAATAGACGGAGGTTAAAAGGGACAATGGTAAAGTTGAGGTCCGTAAGGACATGCTAGGATCAACGACTCCACGAGCAATTACGATTAATGCTTTCCTCAGCAAATGCTAACCTATCCGCTCTATGTTACTAGGAGAGCGCATCCTTTGTAGCTGCCCTCTTAGATCAGAGTCCGTTATCTCTCAGATGGTTTCTAACAGTTCTCGCGCAACCGGGAAAATTAGATAGGAGTCTTAACTGTTCTGAAAAGCGGAAAGAATTCTCCTTAGCCTGGTTCACCAAAACGGCGTCCTGGGCTTCGGTAGACGCCACAATCCAGTGCCAGCACACCTTTGTACCTCCCCAGATTCGCGTTACTACCGAACCCATTTGCAAGTAGTTCTTCGACTTACTCCATAGCTGCGGAGGCACTGAAATTGGCACTCTCCACTAATGCAATCACCTTTTCCCTAACGGAGCGCTCGTGATGAGACATGGCAGTAGAATACTTTGCAAGGTTCACTTTGCTAAGCTCGTGTAAGTCAAGATTCCGCTCCACAGAGAAACACGAGGTCGTCTGATCAGATAAGATAAGTTATTGCAAACATTTCCACTTACAGTCGTAGACGAAAGAAATAATTTCAGCAAATAACTACACAAAGGAAATTAGCAGAATTTTGTATATATTTCTATGGATTGACGAAATTTTGTTTTCAAATAACACTTTTATTTGTAAATTCTGAGTGTAAAATGAACTAATTTGAAGTGTAGTAGCCCTCCCAACGGCATGGGAGTCGTGCTCAGTAGAACGAAGCCCTACCGCGAATGTTACGAAGCAACTGGTTCAATCCCAGGTGATTCATACATAAGATTTCTGAAAGCGAATTCATTCATAAATCAGCTGAGAATGTCTGTACGAGAGGTGAAATAAACGATACCTTCATGTAAACTCTCACGATGCTGAGAAAATCTAAATATGCTATTAAGTAACCTCGCATAACGCGTCATCGCAAGAACTTTGTTGGTATCTAAACAGATAACAAACTTTCGCAGTTCATTTCCGTATCAGATGATATATTTAAATTTCTTCGCATTTCTTTTATTTTTGTTCAACGTGTTGAAAAAAATCGAAACATACAATGTTAAGAAAATCGAAATTCGACAAAGTTTTATAAGGTCTTTATTATTTTAATATAACCTAGCTTCCTGAAGTATTCAGTTTGTTGTATACAAGAGTCTCGCGTAACTATTTTATTCACACGTTGTTAATGGGCTCTTCCAATTCCCACTTTAGAAACACGTAAATTTAATATTGCTGATTCTGCGTTAGAGAAAACATATATTAGTCGCCATGTGTGCCTTTGAATGAAACCTACAAGGACAACCAACCCTATCATTTACTAATATCAAACTAATTATAATTTAAAAAGTGTATTTTAATATTCTCACCGAAAGTTAATAAGGTATATGGTTTAGAGTAGGATCTAATATTGAGAGTGCTGAAACATAATATTTCTAAACGAATATAACGAATGACTGATAAATTTGTCATTGCGATCTCTCTCCATAATTATGTTTGTCTTCTCGATCTATGCATTCGAAAGTGATGTTATTTCATGTTATAGAATATGAAATCTTACTGAATTAAATAACGGAAGTTTCATCTTTGGAGAGCAGCACAAATCTAGCAAAAAATTCTGAAATTTAAATAAAAGTAACATGTTTTTAAATTGTGTTTGCTCAGATCAAAACTACATTTAGTAACTTTATTTAGTTTGAGAATAGGGTTTTATAAGTTAAATGCGTCTAAATATTGTGTTTGAATTAATACCTCTTATGAATATCTGTGCTTTCCAATTTGTGAGTGTGTTTTGATATCGTTTTTCTTTTTCATTCTTGTTCGTTCGTAATCTAATATTTGTTACATATCTTACTATTAAGCAATAATTGCAAATAATATAAAATCTTCGAAAGATACTTTGATCTACAACACGTCTTAATTGATACCAGTATGCTTTTATATCTTTATGCCATGGGCTCCTTTGGGACCTACAAGGAGACAGTTTGACTTGACTTTACTAAAGAGAATCCTCAAGATATAAGCTTAAATCTAAATATTTCGTAAACGTACGTCTCGACTAGCAAATTTAAGTGATTGAAGTTTTACAATGCAATCCAGATTGTATCGTGGAACAATAGCGATTTTTCTGCATTATTCATCATTCAGTTATACAGTTACATAATTTCCAATATATTCCATTCCATGGCATGTATTGAGACCACATAATAGCGAATTGACTGAATTTCAAGGAGAAATTAAGTTTTTTGTCTTCATGATTAATACTTGCTAAAAATACTTTAAAATGTGTAAAACTAAAAACTAAAAAATATTCCACTAATAATGATAAAATTTTACATTCATCTCCGCGAGTTGTATTAGGAATCTCTTCGTTGTTTCTGTTCTACCATTAGACCACAAAATATAAAAACTTTTTTTCTGCGTTCTATTTGTGAAACAAAAGTGACGTGTCATTCGCGTCTCCGTGGTCTGTCCGGGATGAACACTTCTGCGATCTAAATTTCTATTTTAAAAGGCAGCAAAAAGTAGAACGCTTTTTAAATAGTACGCATAAGTCACATAAATATTCCAATGAAAAACCTTATACGTATAATTTCATATTTTTGTTCAATGCTTTCTGAAAATACGCCATTATGTATTGTATTGATGGTAAAAAGTTATGTAAATTAGAGGAGATTTTTAGATTTAAAATAAGTTCTTGAAATTTGACACTGAATCTGGAATGCCGAGACAAAACTAGTTACAATAACTCCATATTTAAATTTTTACGTATCTTGTCAACTGCCTTGCTGGTATTTTCAGTTACTGTAAATATTATGCTTAATGTCTAATTAATGCATTTATCTTTACAAATATAAATATTCATGTTGGTTTGTAAAAAGTTATATACTCGTAAAGAATGCATCTAAATAACCATGTTTGTCCCTTGCTATTGAAATCAATGAATAAGAAGGAAGGACAGAAGGAAGGAATGTAAGAAGAAAAGAACGAAAGTATGAAAGGAAAAGGAAAGAACGAAAACAGAGAAAATGATGAAATTGATATCTGAGAGAATGAGAGTAAATTTTACAACTATTGAAATGTGATGTTTTATTGTGTGATTATCTTAGTCAATCTGTGTGAATACAACTCAATTTCATTCGATATCTTGTTTTTTGTTTGTTATATTTATTGAAATCTAAAAAGGTTTTTTTGTAATATTACTCTTTGAGCATGTTGTTTCATGTTGCACTATTACAGCCAAAGGGTTATATCTGGGATCAATATATTTCTAGTATATGTAATTTATTTATTCTTTAAGTGGTTTAACATTATTAATATCACTAGAATTATCCTTTAGTGTTATTCATTCATATTTTATACAATTGTTTTCTATAATTCTTGAATTCCAATTTGCATATAAGAATTGTATAAAAGAACTGCATATTTTGTGAAATGATAAACAACACACATCACCTCATGTCAATGAGCTTTGAGTTCTTTATGCCACTGTATAAAGTTCAGAAATTATAGGAATATTTATAAGTAATTCCTGATTCGAATTTTAAAAAATCAATATGATATCTTGCGATGATATCCAAATTCTATGATAAAAACAATACTGTTTTATAGTAAGACGCAAACATTTGTACAGAAACTGTAATATCTTTTATATTCTCTAGGAAGGCGTTGTGAGACACCGAATCTTGAGGTGTAATTTAAATGTAGAGAATGATAAAGTTTATTGAAGTTGAGAATATACACAATATTTTTTGTTATGGAAGTCCAAAAAGTGTGTAATAAAAATTTACAAAGTATTTCTTTAATAGCTGTGTAATAAAACATTTTCTCTCGCTACGATTTAATAGGGGTATGTTCGCCAGTACTGGTCTTCTATTGGTCCGCCAAATATGGAAGCAGTTTCAAGTTTGCCTATCATTGGTCAAACGAAAGTGAAGAGCTTCTCCCCCGTCGCAGAGACGTGGCGTTGCAAACCTAATGGCTAAAAATCTCCAAGAGCGGGAATTTTCCTGAGCCCTTTTATCATTCCAGGAGTATACAAGCACTCTGATAAGCAACAAAAAATTCTAATCCAGTTTTCATGTTTGTCCATTCGACATATGTTAATTGCAATCATTTCGCAATTCGCAGCTGTTTTCTATCATACTCAATGATAATGTTTAAGATCAGATTAAAACTTTGTGGTGAATGTCTACGCTTATTTAACTTATACTGTACAGATACAAATTTACTATCCTTACAAGACTTCGTGTTCTCAGGATTATCGCGCTGGAATATTGTTTGAATTCAATTTTGTAAACATACTCGTAGATGACGAATTTCCCAGTTATTAAGGAAATATTTCCTTTGAGCTATAGATCTCTTCCGATCACTGCAAATGGTTGAAGGAGAGTTAATTCTAAATTTTTGAGCTGATATCCAATGCGTGTATGTGTGTGATCAAATTTGTTACCTCGATATCTCATGAAAAAATGAAAACATGAAAAGCTAACTTGAGAATTGAGTTGATACATTTGAAAGAGAAAATCATAAGATTGGAGACATCGTTCCGACTTTATTTATACTTCACAATTCACATCTGGTCTTAAAAATTAAAAATTTTGAAGAAAAAAAATGAAAAGGGAAATGCTTAATGAGTATTAAATTCTGCGTACGTATTGTTAAATTTTTGAGATATATCGAGAAAATAGAACGAAAATAAGTGTTTCGATTTCTTCGAGGCGCTTGCTTTAAATTTAGTCAATGACGGAATTGCAAAGATTGGAAAGGGTGGAAGACAAATGAAATTTGTCATAGTGAATTTGAACTTGGCGGTAAGTGCCAAACTTTATTCCGACTTAAGGTATAGCGCTTTAAACAGATGAAATAAGTACTAGATTATTAAATAAATATTAGGTGGAAGGATATAGAAGTGCAAGTAAAAAAATGATAAGATTAGGTAATTTTATAGAAAATCTGCAACATCCTTTCGTCTCTACGCGTATGTATCTTCCATTATAGAAATTTTTTCTTCATTAACTTTGTAAACAGATGAAATTGGAAAACAATAGTTTTAGTAGGATAACACCATTTACTCGATCCAATTATTTTTCCCATTCTATTCATTCACATCAATCCATTAATGCAATTAAGCTTACCAACCGTCCCTTTTTTTCGGGATTCTTCCTCTTTTTTGTTTCACGCCAATACGGATTAGAAATATATAATGTATTGTTATTATAGAATATAAACACAAATATATAATATAATATTATTATTATACAAATAATAATTAGTTTTATTAGCATTCCTGACAGACTCAAATGGGTGTATAATTTGTATTTTTTATAATTACCCGAACCGGTACGTACAAATCAGTTTATTCATATAATAATTATTATTCGCAAGCGTGAGCCATGATTGTGCTGTTGCTGGAAGGATTAGTTCTTTTAGTAATAACTGTGTTAATCTTTTCGCAATAACTTGATTCGAAAATAAAAAATGATTATTAATAATAAATTTATTGTCAAAAAAGCGTATGACCACGTGAAGGACAATAAATTAATTTACTCTCCGGAAGCAAGGGACCATCCCATCAATTCTGATCAAGGGCCTTAAGGCAGAGGCGGATTCAAAAATTTCAGCAAAAGTTCCTAGATAAGATAAAAAATTAGCTATAGTTATAATACTAAAAAATTATCAATATGTTTATTATTTACCACAAAACAAGTTTCATGTACAAATTATTTTCGAACTATAGATTATTCTGAGTATAGTGTTTACAAATCATAAGAATTGAAATAACACTAAATTCACAATTTCTTGTTTCAATAAACGCGCCCCTAGACAAAGTCTAGAGAACCTGTATAAGATATCCGCCTCTATCTGAAGGAAAACCGGAGAAAAACCCGGGCCGAAATGGGGCTCCAGAATTAATGTACACAACCGTGCCAATGTTGAGTACACATAACATTAAATTAATATGACTCATAAGACACAAAACAATCGTGCAAGAAAATAATTTTTTAAATTGTTATAAGTTATTTTAAAAGTACTACAGCAATTGCGTGATAAACTACAAGATGGATTTAACATTTATTAAAATCAATACATTATTTTACAATGTAGAAGCACTGGTGTACGAGGAAACGATTAACTGTGAATTTGAAAAGATTCAATTTCATAATATCGTTTATTTTCCGGGGCAGGGAATTATATAGAACGATTCCCGAATGATATGGTCCTTTTGGCAAAGCGTGGTTGACACTCTCGGGCGATGAATATTATTACTATTGGGAGTATGTGTTCGTGAACGAGACTGTTTCGTATGAAGCAAGGGTGGCACTTCAGTAATTCAGTCTTAACAAACATGACCGTTTCATATATATAAATGCAGGGAAGTGTTAAGATATTTAATTCCTTGAATAAAGGTTAACAAGAGTATCAGGGGTGAGTGTTACAAAATTATCCGAACTATCCTCTTCTAAATTCTGAAAGGTTGAATGCTCTGACCAGAATTGCCCCATAAGATAATGCCGTAACATAAATGGGAATAAACGTTTGCAAAATATACGCAACGGAATATATGTGGACTAACTACGTTAACTAAGATTCGGAATTCGTAACACAATTTGCTTAATTGGGAATTAAGATTGTCAACGTGACAATTCCATTTGAGGTAAGATAGACCTGTTGATATCTATCTTTTAAATAAGAAGTTAGCCATTGATGTGGAAGTCCACGAATGCCTAAAGAATGCAATTTGAAAAGGAGAATTCCGTGATTGATGACATCGAATGCTTTGGATAAATC
The DNA here is from genome assembly GCA_002313205.1 of Laupala kohalensis. NCBI lineage: Eukaryota > Metazoa > Arthropoda > Insecta > Orthoptera > Trigonidiidae > Laupala > Laupala kohalensis. The sequence continues at coordinate 1,461,050 of NNCF01126639.1, read as the reverse complement.
AAGAAAAACACCCCGCGGATTTTCTCCACGGTCAAGAGATGTGGTAACATCGTTTACGAAAGAAAATATGGCGCTTGTAGTGGAAAATGATTTCCGAAAACCGTGTTGATCGTCAGAGAGAATGCTATTTTTTGATAAAACATGTTAGAAGACGCTTATAGAACAATTGTTCTAGGAGTTTTGAGAAAGTGGGTAGTAGAGATATTGGTCGATAATTTCCAATATTCAGTTTGTTTCCTTTCTTGTGTAAAGGTTTCACTTTAGCTCTCTTAAATATGTCAGGAGACACCCCTTCCGATAAAGAACTATTAAAAATATTTATGAGTGGATTTAATATATCGTGGGACGAGAAATTTAACAATAATGTCGGGTATATTATCTAAGCCGGCTGAAAATTTATTTTTTAATGAGCTGATGACTCTCATGACTTCACTGGCGTTAGTTTCAGTAGTGAACCTAGAATTGGGTACGTGGGGGGATATAATTGGAGGACATTGATTTGGAGATATTGAGTTCGTTATTTTACCTACTTCTGAGAAATAAGAATTTAAAAAAATTGCGATATCCTGAGGTATGATACGATTTTGCCTTCGTTTAGTGGAGAAATATTTTCTTCGCGGATTTCAGAAGTTGACGTGTAATTTTTAACAATATTCCACATGGCTTTCGTCCGGTTGTTAGATTTTAGTAGTAAGTTGAAGATGAACAGTAGTAGTAAAGCTGAATTTAGTGATAGCAACACACAAGGATCAACGAGTGACATGTAGTTATACAGTATATTTTGCCTATATTATATGCAGATTTATGTCTCAACTTTTAACTTGTTAACGAATACATGTGTCACGACTTTTTACTTGATCAAATTGGCAACCCGAAATGCAATTAATTCATTCCTTTTCATCCACTCACCGGAAGCCGCCATGTTGTACATGCTGTGATCTCGTCCCTTGCGTCGCAACATGCGAACAATGAGGACGGCGACGAGCGTGAAGACTGCGAAGGCGACCGCTAGACCAATGTACAGCGCCACGTCAGTCTCCACATCGGCGCGTTTAGCTGCAACAGACGAAAAGACAAAGATATCATCAAGATACGCAACTTTCAAAAGGACACAAATTAATACGATAAAGATAAACCAAGAGCACTACTAGGCGCATACCTCGACGAATTTCATACGTCTAATTTCAGTAACAGAGCACACATTGTTCTCACGAGAAACGTTAATGTAATTTAGAAAAAAAACTATTGCGTTAGTAAGAATTTATTTCATTTTGGTAGTATGTACACCAAAAGGTGTACCAGGAAATATACTAATAACAGTGAATTATTTGGAATGTCTGTTGTATGGAAATAGGAAAAAATAATCACTGAAATTATTTGAAATTTCAAAGTACTTTTTTTTGCAACAAGGAAAGCAAAATATAGTTAACACTGATGTATTACAAGAGCAGAAAAACAACTAAAATTGGCTTCTAATCAGTAGATCTGAATCTTCACTCGATTGATTGTTGAGTAAGAAGTTTACTAATGTGTCCGCCAGAGTTCAATAGCGTTACGTGAAGCGGGCAATCCACTGAACTTGTGACCTAATCGCAGAAATAAAATATTGTAAAGGCTGTGAAGAACATTATTTTTGAGTACTTATCCTAAAAGTGAAATGAAAACCAAAGAAACGAACGAATTTAGAATATTATATAAGAACCCCGGGCAACGCTGGGCAAAATGAGCCAAAAACTACAGACCAAAGGACATGTGCTTTAATACGCTCTGCAGAGAAAGCTTTAACAATTCAGAGAACCAATTTTTCTTTGAGTGATGTAATTTTTTGCACGTTTATCGGTTTATTTGTAAACTGTTTTAAAAATTTTAATGTCCAGTAATTACTGTTTTGAGTTTCCTTTCAAATCCCGGGCAACGCCGAGTAGTAGCCGCCCATTCTGGCTCGCGTTTTACTCCGGTTTTCATCCGGATAGATAGATTTTCCTTGGGCGGGAATGTCATTAATACTTTTGTTTTATTAATCTCGATTTTTTACTGCACATAATATCTACAATTTATTTTGAATAATTAATGGATAATTCATGGATATTTATTAAATAATTTCTTTTGTAAACATTAAATCCGCCACTGCTCATGAGTCCTTGATCGGAATTGATGGGATGGTCCCTTGCTTGTTTCCGGAGAGTTTTAGTTTATTGCCTCCCACATAGTCATACACAGTTTGCAACTGCTTTTTTGACAATAAAGTTTAGTTGTGCTAGTACATTTTAATGAAGGGTATTTTTTTAGATCTGTTAAAGGAGGCGTAGTTGAGTTTTGTTAAGGATAGTATTGTAGATTTATCAACTAAATAGGAATACATGAATCAAAGTAAAATAGAATAAGAGAGCTTTCATAAAAGTTGAATCAGTTTCTTTAGAAGCATATATTTCAAATGCGAAACGAGTATTTAAAACAAGCAGTAAGCAAAAATATAATTGTTAAAATATTTATAAATATCACAACTTAAACCATAGATCAATAACTACAAATACAACGCCAAGCTTCCTGATCTTCCATATTATTTGGATATCATTGAACGTGAGTTTCCCGTCAGAATCCCATCCCCGTTCTTTCGACTTCTCTGAAGGAGACGCCCTCACAACGCATGCATCAGCGAATCTCATGCTGCAATTAAAAGCGGAGGAACCCCACCAGCATTGAACCCCGCCGTTATCGCCCCGCCAATCAAACGCGACCCCGCGGGGGTTGCAATGGTGTACGGAGGGAGGGTCCAGCCGGTGGGGAGTCAGTCGTTCCGGAAGACGTACCATCCTCCTCCTCCTAACCATTCGTCCTGCACTGAGGACGCTACATTTAGCACGTCCCTTTTATTTATATCTTTCCTTTTAGCGGCCACCTCCACCTCCTCGCCAAGAGTGGGGGTGGAGACAAGAGTCGGTGGGCGCCACCGCTGGCGGGGACTAATTGCTTGCTATCGGGATAATAGTTCGCTTCCGGACTACGGTCGTGATTAACGCCGATTGGTTCGTCCGAACCAATCCTTTCCGGCCGTTAGGCCCAATCACGGCCGCGAAGGGGGAGGTGCCATGGAAGAGTTAATGCCCAGAGCGTGGCGTCCACCTTCCTCTCTCTCTCTCTCTCTTCAGAACATAGCCCTCGCCTTGGAAGGTGAATTGCATCTTCACACGAGCCGCACTAGCTCTTACGCGACTTATGCAGGCTCAACTCCAAAGGTGTTACGCATCAAATATAATGAAGCAGAGGAAAAAACTAGGGTATTATTTTACACTCTACGGTTACGTTCATACTAGTAGCTAATTCAGGTACTCATAACCTTATCGAAATCATTATGGCTTAAAACAGTATCGATGGAAATAAAAACTCACACACGCCTATCAAAGATCGAGACTATTTAGAAAAATCTCTGCCGTCTTTAACTTTAATTTTAAGACTTCTACCACATGTGGCAAGTCTAAACGAATTGTAAATGAATAACTCCTATATTTTGCAGAAGCTTGGACGGAAGCGCCACCACACGGCAAGCGACCGAACCACGTACTCCAACGCAATTTCATTAAGTGAATTAGCTGGGTAATGGTAATGCATAGATCACATTGTCAAAATAAGACAAATTGAAAGACTATGGATAACTGTGTCGGGGAAGAGATTTTTATTACTTCACAAGTCTCGATACGGAGACTTGCTTCGCAATAAGATTCCTCCTTTTCAAAATAAATATTCAAGGGTATGCAGGACAAGGTTTATTATGCAGTTTGAATGTAAACAAATAATTGAACGTAAACAAATAATAAATAACACACCAGGGTGACCACAGGCACGAAAGTTATATGAACAGTGCCTTTTACTCGTGCGACTCACGACTTTGAATAATTTGGTCGTTGTGGTTATGGAACTTCTCCTTTTCGTCGCGAGGTGGCGCTTCTGGTGCTAAGTCCTGTCGTGGTTCGGTCGCTTGCCGTGTGGTGGCGCTTCCGTCCAAGCTTCTGCAAAATATCGTGAGAGGGCGTCTCGTGGCCTCTGAAGATAGAATTTTCTGCCGCAGATCGGGATATTGCGCAGAGCTGGATTTCTTGGTTGAGGTTATTATCGGAGACGATGTTCACTCATCAAGAGAATCCGTCGTACTGATTTCTCAGTCGTTGCTGTTGCTATAAACTAAACTTTGACAGCTGACGACGTTAACGACGTAACACAGCGTCGAGGTTCGTCTATTGAAGCTTTCTCGAAGCTTCTTAATAAACCGACCCGAGTTCTCGAAGTTTCTTAACAAATAGGCGACATACGCTTGATGGTGCATGCGACTCGTGCGTCTCATGGAGTCTCATAATGTTTACAATGTAGAGACTCTCTTGCGTCGCATGTAGACACTCTCTTGCGGACGGTGTGTATTATTTTCTGGCCTTGGATCTCGAGTCTCTGAGTCCTTCGTCTTGACGACGACATAAACAACATGGCGTGTAATGCCTCGGCTTAACAACATGCATGTCTTATGTGTTAATGCATGAGGGAGTTTCATCATATACGCAGTAAGGTACGTGTTTCGCCGTATATGTAGTAAGGTACGTCTACAACTGCAAAAAAAATTAAATATGTGACATCTTGGAAACATCTCAAAATTTGTTTTTGTAAATTAAACAATGCCATTTTGCTATTTAAGTAGTAACAGTTATACCAACAATGCCATTTTATTAAATATATTTTATCTTTTCATTTGAACAACTATAATAAAATTAAAGACAAAAAATTAAAAAAATGACAGTTTATTTCTAAGAGTATCGGAGTCCATGAAAATAAATTAATATTTTTTTCACTAAAAAAATACAAAACTTTTGTTTCTACGATACACAATACTTGTATAATCCTAAAAGGAGACTGAAATGTTGGAGGGGACGGGGACGAGGGTTGAAGCGCGTGAACAATGAAAGAACTGAAAAGGAGTTAAGAGGGAGATGAAACGCACTGAACGAACTCAGTCAACCCAATCCCTATCGATTGAATTTCGCGCCTGACATTTCGCATTAAAACACCCTCACCCCATCCCAGCACATTTTCCCCTTCTTGTTTCCCATTCATTATTTTTAATTAATTGATGAGCTGATTCAATTTGTTGCTTTTCACCGGAAAAGTCTTTTGTAATATGCCTCATTCGGAAGAAGCAATCTTTTATTCATTTTAACCTTTTCGGAGCTCCCTTTCCTTATCGCAATATCTGAGCCCTCTTTTATTTTTAATCTACCTGAGGTCTTTTCTAATCCCCATCCCAACTCTTTCTTCTGCCTAAGGTTTAATTTCTTCTCTCCTATATTAATACCTCCATTATTTTACTGTTTCTCTTAGGACGAGAGGCTACGCTTAGAATGACAGTTCAACGAAAATTGCTCCCCCAGCCGAAATTGCCAAGGTCGTTTTATCCCCAATTATAGTAACTACCATATAAAATACGCGATAAATTTGTATTTATTGTTACAATACTCTCGATTAAATATTTAAATAATTAGAATATGGTTAAATATTTCAGTATATACTTCATTTAATTTTAAATTATACATTTTTTTTGGTTGGGGCTTTAGGGTTTAAATTATACAGGTTTCCCCTACTCAATATGATTTGAAACTCATCTTCCCAAATTTATCACATAAATAAATGTTTGATCATCTCTCACCGATAAGTTCTGGAAGACTATAACGGTTTCATATTTTTATTTTATTCTCCTGTGTAGTACTCTGAAGTGCGATAGCTCAGTGTAGTTCTAAATAGAACTGACTTGGGATAACCATATTCAGCATATTTTATTTTGTCCTTCCTTTCGTGCGTCCACAAAGCTTTCTACCAGCCATAACGAAAGAGGAAAATATTTTCTTCAGTATAGACACTGCTATGTAAAAATGTAAGTCGCGGCGGTTCAAAAGATGTTGAAATCGTAATTTCTGCTTTAGTATGCCGAGATGATCTATATTGTTATTCGAAAGTAGAGTAGTGAATATAGGTTTATAATTTAGTTATCTCAATTTATACATGCAACTACATTTTATTAATACTGGTCGGGTGGTAGAGCTGTCAAATGGATTAATTCTCTTAATTTATTAAAAATCCAATTTTCATTTTAGTAATATTATAGTAAGTAATAATTATACAAAATGAAGTTCATTTATCGATGTTAAACAGATGATAACACTAGAAAATTTTGAAAATCTCCGTAATACTTTATCGATATTAAGCCAAAAAGAAGGAAACATAACGCTAAACACTTAAAAAGTAAAATGCAGTAGAAATTATTTTTAAAAAACAGTTATTATTTACAATGGAAGGAAACCATAGCTCAAGCACATCACGTCAACCCTAGTCATTCTGTTCATTTCTAGGATTCTAAGCGTGCACTATAAGTCATGGCAATCCAACAGCTAGGCAATACCTTTCACGTAAAAGCACGAATTAATGCATACCAACATTTATGCGAAAACCCTCTCCTGAAATATGAATAATCTCATCAAGATGAAAGTAGTTGGTTATTTTTGGGAGAGCGTAGACCCTCCAGTGCGGCCGCCATGTCGAAAGGCGAGAGTCTAAATCCGAGAGGAGGGTGAAGAAATGTTGGCGTCACCTGCTCTCATTATGCGCGCGGATTAGCGACGGCTTCTGACTCCCCTTCAGATACGAAGGGAAGAAGAAACTGCTCGACGACGGACCAGGCGGATGGATTAGACCTGGGCTTAACTTATTTCCATGGAATAACTCAACAAAACTTGCCTTCATTATGATATATTATTTCTACAAATTAACTGCGAGACCAATGGTTAGAGTCCTAGTGCAACAACTCTGAGGATGGAGTTTCAAACCCTAGTAGAATTTGTCTTGGTAGACGAAGCAGGTATGCGAAAAAGTCTCTAGGGAATTTCCCGTTTCCCCCGTCTTTCATTCCACATCATAATATCATCAGTGTCATCATCATCAACCTCACTGTACGTTACTTATGTATCATCTGCCTCGGGGGAGTGCATCGAGAAGGGTATCCGACTTCCTCGCAATTCAACTACCACAAGCTAGCGCCATAACTTCAATCTTGCGGTGGTCTAGTGATAGCGTCCTCGCTTCCACGAGCGTGGGTACAAATCCTGCTCGGTCGAACTTAGTGGGGTTTTCAGTTGGGGTTTCCCTCACCTTCTCCGGATGTCGGTTCGATACCATAAGTTCCCCGGCAACCCAACATCTCTTCTTCACGATTCCCGCTCCAAGACCAACGATTAGATGGAAGAGCAGATCTCATGACTGAATCTCGCCAAAAGACAAAAAATAAATAAATAATTCTCCAAATAAAGACCCCGTTATTTATTTTTACAAACTGACAGTTAATGTGTTACATTTATTTACTTGCTTTATGAGGCCTACTTTCCCATCTAACCACATAAAGTAATTGGTAAGGAGAGATATTGGGTGTTGGGGAAAATAAGCTATCATTCCAATCTGTGCTCATTGACTTATCAGATAGTTAGTGACGAAGACGGTACAAATACGCCATCGCTGTCTGTGAAATGTAACATCGCTGTCTAAACATCGCGTGTTCAATTATAGCTAAAAAGAGTTCCTAGGATCGTGAGGAGATAAAGAACTACAAAAAAATTAAAGAAAAGAAAGAGCACTGATTATCTAAACCATGTAAAAGGACAAAGTGTGGTGAGTTGATTCCGAAACCAAACCTATTCTGATCGTCAGAGAGCATTTATTAACCACGGACTCTTCCTGCCGGATACATAGATTACTTTATTAGAGACTTACTGAAATAAGAAAATAAACTATATTCTAGATAAAATGCTACTGAAACATTTTACACGTGTAGTTCAATGATGAAAGATGATTTCCAACTTTATTACGGAGTGTTTCGTCATAAATAAAGAGCTTATGAATCCCATGGAGATAAAAGCGCAATCAGTATTACATACTGTAAAAGATTAAATGCATTTTATGTTCTAACCACTCGTTACGTCTTCTATTTCAAACACTTTGTAATCAATTAGTTCACTCTTACATTTCTGAATTTACATTCGGATCATTCCATCACGACATAATATTGGAGAATGTAACGTTTCAGTATAAGTGAATGTCTTTCTTGGGGATAGTTTCCCCATTTGTCCTAACCAGAACATTCCTCCCTAAAACTGATTCGTGAACGTACTTTGTGTGTGTGTGCGTGGGGGTTGGTGGGTGGAAGTAGTGAATGCGCTCTCTCGCCTTCACTTGCCTCGCGCCGTCAGATGCCAACGCGCTCTTCCAGAACACACACGCATTCCTCCATTTCATAGGGTCCTAAGAGAAAGGGCCACTGTTCACGCTCCCTTTTTCCCTCACGAATCTACGGCAGTCGTGTGCATTCATAACAACATCTTCAAATCATGAGCCACAGTAAAGAGTTCACATACTCACCATCGGTCAGTGCATCCTCTCACGAAAACTTCTGTACTTATCGTCATGTGCAATTCAACAACAATATGGAGACATCTTCGGCCAATTCTCCCTCCCAAAGAATGGAGCATAAACTTTTTTTGCTCTCCCCGCAACGTGCTCAAAGGCGGCTGGAAGCACCGGAAAGAGACAGCTACAAGGGGAAGCACAAGAGGAACAAATCGGAGGGAGAGAATAATCGATCTCTCTCTCTCTCTTTCTCTCTTTCTCTCTCTCAGGAAGTGTCCCGTCAGCAGCCATCGCAGTCACTTCGTAGATTTCGACCTCGAGGGTGACACGAAGCGCGACGCCTGATTGGGTGTCTACTGGACGCCCAAGAGGTTCCATCAGTGTCCAAGCAGTCGATTGGATACATCACCAGAAAGTATTTAAAACTGCGCTTAAACCTCTACTAAGGAAGTTTTTGATAATAAAGAAGTGATTCTTCACAGAACTATTGGTACTTTAATGACTACACGAACGTTCGTCCAACGCCTCACCCCCTCCCCACTAAAAATTTTTATTCCTACTTTCGCCTAAAAATATGTTGTTAGGCATGAAAGTGGATTTAGTTATATAAATCTTGACATCTTGACGTGGGAATAAATATATTGAATAAAATAGTTCGGTGAAGGTAGGAGAGCTTAAAGTATATCCTAAATTTTCATGATCGTAACGAAACAAGGATGTCAACATTTCAACGGAAAAGTATTATGAATATAAATGACCAACTACCCAAGATTCACGTAAGAAAATAAATACAAAAGTCTTTTAAAGATACTAAATATTCTCTTGAAATAAGTTTTTCTAGTTCTTTTAAAAATAAAAATTAAGATTTGCGTGGTAAGTGCCGGGTTACAACTTGTTAAGATGTGTACCCTATAGAATATTCTTCGGCAGAAGCTCGTAGAGAATATGATGGGTAGTTCACAATGGCGATGGCACCGCACTCCTGCGACATCTTGGCAATGACAAGCGACCGACGATGCAAGGGGATGTGCGCTCAGTATTCTATTTCCCCGCCAAGGAGCTCGAATATTGCAGAGGGTCCGTCGCTCGCTCCACCCCCGCAGAACTCGCCCCATATAAATCTCCGAGGGGCGAGCCTGGGCTGTCCAAAGCAACGCGGGCATCTTGGTGATAAAAAAAAGGATGCGAGGTGGTGATATCGTTCCTGGCGCTTTCTAACGCACATTGGTCGGCCTGAACCGAAAACCGATTCGAACAAGATAAGTTGAAACAACGTAGAGCAACAAAGAATACACGTACAGTTTTGAGTCCTTCTCGAGCTAATTCACAACTACGCAATTCTATATAATAAATCGAATCAATATTTAGCAGAAACATCATCAAAACGACTGTCATCTTCTAGACGGGACCGAATAGAAACCTATCCCCGGATTTGATATCGATATGAATTGATCAATAATATTGATTCTCAGCCCTACAATCGACATGAGTTCTTTTTTGACTCCTGTGCTAAATTCCTAATTTTCCTTTAACATCACAAACCGAAATACTCGTATAACAATATTTTCATACATGAATTGCTTCTGTAAATTTTATAATACAGAATGCTTTGATTGAAAAAACTATGTTCTTCGACGTTTCAAAAGGTGGAACAGAAGCATATATTATGTAGATTCTCATTTGATTATGAAAATAAATGCTCAACATTGGAGTTGGTATTTTTAATGATGGGATTCATTTGAACGAAGGTAATTCGGTTTATTTAATACTATAAATCATGAGTTTTAAGTTACAAATTAGAACCCGCATCGAAAAACAACAACTCATTGTTCTGTTGCAACGTTTATGTTTCTTACGTTTCTTCTTACAATTTGTTACACTTGACGACTCAAACCACGAGTCGAAACGTTGTGTTCTGAAAAAACACAAAATATGTCGTAATTGTTCGCAAAAATGTCGTAATTTATTTACTTTTCATTTATTTAGATTAAATTTTCACTGTAAATAAACATGTGCGTGGCAAGATTCAGACTATGACTATTTTCCACATGGAAACTTTGTAATAGTTTTTATAACTATGTCCGTAAAAAAGGATGAATATCATCATTACGGTTGAGAAGTTTCCTGAAGATCATACCGGTATCGCAATTACGTGGCAAGAAAGAAAAATTAGGTTGGTGATTAAGTTAGATATAGTTAGATCGGTAAATATAGGCGGTCGGTAAATATTGTTAGATATCATATTATTCGATTAAATAGTTCAGTACAATTATAATGATGCACAATAATCGAGTATTAAATAGCACGTACGAAGAACGAAGAATTGAATGCCCTTTGTAAAATGAAAAACAACTAAAAGATCAATAAAGTATTCATAACATGTCTCTCCGGGTAGATGGAGTATAGCTGAACCAATTTTCTATATATGGCATTTCGTTTCGGGAAGCAACAAACATTATACTGAAAGTCATGTAACTTTACTCACAAAATATGTAACCTGAGAAGAAAAAAAACATGAACGAGAACGCTGTTTATTAGAATATCCTAAAACAGTAGCAGTAAATAAGTTTATTGTCCTCTTCAATGTCATGGTAAGTTTTTACTGCTCTTTTGACAAAAAATATTTATTTAAATATTCATTTATTTATTGCTAGTCTAACTGGTTTCATGTTGGTACTGGGTTTGTACACAGTGTAGCCACAACTTGAACTTCGCCATCGTCCACTAGGGTGATGATAAGTGTACCTCACGTTATATTGCTAGTACTTTCGGATTTCTTTAAACACCTCTATAGTCAATATCGGCCATCAATTCAATGCACTTGCTCTTGTGGCGCTGTTCTGTTCTTTCAGCACCGAGTGACTGGAACCAATATAACCTTGTGTCTTAGTTGTGTCGCTTTTATCAGTTCTATTAATATTTATTCAGATATTACTTACGTTTGCAGAAGTTGGCAATTCGTGTGAGGCAGCCATATTACATTATTTTCGTTAAAGTCACATGACTTTGGGTATTCCTTGTTTTCAGTCACAGCTCTCATGTTGTACACCCATTTCACTGCTTCGAACGCACAAAAGAGGAGCAGTAATCGACAGCGGAAAGGGATTGAAGTAAAGGGAATGAGTAAATTTTAGGAGCATTGAACGGCGTCAGCGGATGGGTGGGTGGAGGGAACATGCACAGTCGCCTAAGGGGATGTCATCCCTCGCGCCTAAACACAAGACAATCGCTTTGTTTGAAAGCGTTGCAACGGCGTAGTGGCGAGACGCAAATATAACTGTAAAGACACCGCGCCCTGGGGGAATGAAGCTGCATCGCGATAGGGAATGGTTGTCTTTCACCGACGGGATCTTCACAGGGAATTTCTAACTAATTTCTTCATGTTTTGAAGGAAGTTGTGCTACCTCACGAGATCTAAACAATCTCATTGTTTATATTTTAAAAGAAATTTTAGGTTTTTATGAGTATCAAAATTATAAAAAGAAAATATTTTAAAAGAAATCTGGGAGTTTTTCGCGCATTAGAAACAATAGTATATGAACAAATACATAAAATAGAAAAACCGTGATTTTGGTTCATTGATTCAAAGGCTATGAGGATATTAAACTCTACAATATGACGTGAAGCGATGTAATACACACTTTGTATATCGAATGTTTGTTAGTACATAGGGAACAGGCATTACCCTTTGAAATGACAATATTTTTGATTTTTCAGTCGTATCAAAAAGAAAAATACTATTTAAGTCGTTTCTTTAAAAAGAAAAAATTAAAGATATGGTTAATTATGTTAAATGAAAATGGGAGACGGGACCGGGATTCGAACTCGGAACCTTGAGCTTAGCGCGCTCATGCGCGTTCGCCTCCCGGGCCCGTCTTCCATTTTCATTCAACTTGCGAGACCCAAAGACCTCTGAGGTGTATAAATCAGACGTATTTTATTGTGAAGATTATTGAATTAATTGATTTGAAATTAAATCGGAGCGAATTCAGTGCTTTTTGTAGTTGAATAAATTTGAACGCGGTGAATGGTTCCGAAGAACACATTAATTTTGGGTGTTTCCTTGGTTAATTTCAAAGAAACCTACAATACAAGAACCGTTCATCAAATGCAGAAACAAGAAATTCATTTATGAGGGAGATGAACAGCATTCTAATAATATGAAATACATCAGCATAAGTAATCTTCAAAGCCATGGGTCAGTTACAAACAAAAACTAATCCTCTAGCATCTGATGAGTATCTCCCTCGCAGTTTCAACGGGGACAGCACGAAGAAACTCCAATCTCCATCGCGACTCTTCTCTGCACTGTCAGCGGCTTCTCATAATCATAAAGGGGGTTACGTCAAGGGGAGTCGCCACTACCTTCTAAAAAAGGGCGCGGTGGGTAACACCCGGCACAAATACCCACCGTAACCCTTCCGTCGCTGCCTGCCCGTCCACCCGTGCTATTCTATCGAGTCAAATCGCCCCGCACTGCTTGTCCTTGAGTGCTTACTTAGCAAAATGAGATGTTGCCCCAAACGACCACCGCCTCTTCATAAGCGCAGCGAACGCCCCCTGACGTACAGACAGACATGATGAGGATTATACAGATTGAGCGGACGAAGGCTCATGTAATAGGAATATTCTATAGTTGATTCTACTATACGAATAACCATCAACCCATCCACCAACCATTTCCCTGAAGAGAGTTAAAACATACTCCTGAGCCAACGATCTCTGTTTGTAGATTGATATTACGATATCTTGAGAGAGGTGTAGTATTTACTGCCACTAGTTTAACTTCCGAACGGTTCAACTAATAAATACAATTCCAAAAATACCTTCATCTTTGTAAGTAGCTAGGATATGTATTTTGACTTTAATTACTACAAACTCTCTGAAAATTTGAATTCAATTCAGTGTTATTCCAAGTCTTGAAGAGAATCCACATTTCTGTTACAATCACAAAATTAGATAAAACCCAAATTAATAATTACCCAAGTTTTGCGGTGCTATCATCCGGGGAGATCTACTGAGGCAAAGAGTAAGACGTCGAAACGAGACTGGGAAGGCGGGGAGATTGAGGATGAGGAAGGAGGGGCACAGAAGAAACAGACGAACGTTTTGTTCCAAGCAACCAAGTTTCACTCGAAATTATAGCCGAAGTTGGAACTGAATTTTCTCTGCGGCACTGAATTTTTTAATAAACGCAGATCTTTGGCAACTTTTCAAGGAAGGGAATAGGCAATGTTGTAAGGTTTAATGAGTGTATAGTTCCCCATTTCAAAGATGGGGAATAGACGTTGGTGTTGAAGTTTGTATCGAGAGGAATAAGCAGAAGTGAAACTGCGATTTGATTTGGAATGACAAAACAAATTAACACACTAAATCGGTAACAAGGATAATGAAACCACATGAAATAACTATGCAACATAGTTGGTAAAAATATTTTGTACAGGTTCAATTAAACGTACAGAAGATATTCCTCATTTATCATAAATAACTTGCAATGCACAGTTTCCAAATATTAATATATTATAGAATTAATAATGGAAAAAATCACAATCTCTAAATTCAACGATACGTTCACATAAGCTATTTTGAACAGATTTCTGAACAAAAAAAAGTGCCTTCCTTCAGAGTACCTCTACTTTAATGAAATGAAATTTCTGAAACACACGACTCTTAATTTACCAACTGGATGAAAAAAGTCAACATTAATGAAGTAATGCGCCCGTAGGACGTGACATTATATCTGTCGAAAGGTGGGAACACGTTTCAAGCTTCATTAAATTAATTAAGGCAGTGAGACTACAACGTCCAATCCATACGTCTGCCGAGCCTCACAGTGGATACGTATAACAAATATATTAAAGGTCAACGATTCAAATACACATTAATTAGTTTTTATATGTTTCTGCAAGAACCAACTAACGTCCATGCGAATGATTTTTTTTTTTTTTGGAGCCAAGTGAATTTTTATTGATTTCACACGTTGAATATGAGATCTTTACATCTACAAAAATCGACACAACCATGATGGATTTTACATAAAGTCATTCCCATAATGGATTTTCCACTCAAATCACTTGCAGAGCATATGTCTGTACACTGAATCTATATAAAATTAATGAAGTACATGCATCTTTGTAATTTAACATTAGTTTTTTCCATAACAGCAATTTACACTCATGCACGTTAAAAGGATTGGAGAATATTTTGCTAATTTTGGTCTGTACAAATTATTTAAAAGGATTATATCAAAATGAATGCTGTATACTCCAAGATTTAAACACCTTGAAATATTTATATAAATTAACATTAAATGTTTTAGTACAAAATAGTCATACACAACATGCATCAAATTTTTTATACTCTGCCTTAGGTACACTACGCATAAGTCGGTTGAAAAATCTTGATTTGTACAGAAGCGTTCTGGTTTTATTTTGGCCAAATACCATCATTATGGACTACTGTGTGCCGGGCTGAAACAAAAGAATCGGAGAAGTGTAGCTCTGACTGAGCGCTATAGAAAGTTCCATGAGCAAGTAGACACGAATGCAACAGTACAATGCTCAACTTGCACAAGTTTATAACAGCTAAACCACGCTACCTTGGTGGAAAGTCTCAAACAGAAGTTACTAGAAATCTGCTCGCTACGTGTTTTGTGTACGTTAGATCTCCAATACGATGAGGCGTATTTTCAAGAATTAATTAATACCTTTCAAATGAAAAGGTATTATTAAAACATTTGGAGTAGTGGTATTTTACATTCCACTTGAAATACACTTATTAAGTTAAATGTTAGGCATGATGTACTCGCTGATGACTAAAAAATATTAAAGTAATCGGAGCGCGAAATATTAACGTAATCGTGAAAGAATTGACAGTGATTTAATTATGGTGATCCGAACTTATGATTTAATGAATATAACCTCATTATCTCACCAGTCAATTAGGGAGCAAGGAGAGAACGTATAGACTTCGAAGTCCCTTTCCCTAACTAAGTATAGTACCCGGATCGCAACTGTGCACAAAGGTGACATTCACTTCGTCTATGGTCTATTCCTCATCAAAGGCGCATCTCCTTGCTCTCCAACTTGTAGGAAGCGCCAGAGAATCGCCGGCGGGTCGCAAAGGACTTGGTCGCGATCCAACGCCGTCGCCCGAAGGCGCCCCCGGGGAATCCCAGTACCGCCGTTGGCAGCATCGGGGCCGCGCTATCGCGCTCGCCATCTTTGATCTCTCGCCAACGTTCTCCACCCCCGCATAAAAGCTGCATCCCGAGCGAACCGCCATCGGATCTTGGCGGACAAACGAGGTTACGACGTGGAGCATCTGACAAGGACAAGGCCAAGGCGCCGGCCTGGTCGCGAAGTGGCCCTCTCCGAGGTCGACGCCACGCCACGCCACGCTCCGCTTCGGTGCTTCTCCGCAGGCTGGCGCAGAGCCACCGTCGCCAGTGGCGCGAACCGAGATCACAGCAGCGAGTTACAGAGATCTCGCCACCGACGAACGCACTGCTTTAAAGAAGCTACACTTCTTGGTGGCCATTAAAAGCTCAAGGATCGTTTAACTTGTATGGCTTCAAAAAAATTAATTCAAACATATCATATTCTATTCTCACTGAATAAATTACATAGAGTATATTATAAAAACACTGTTTCAAAATCCAGCAAAACAATGACATAAACATTTCGAAAATAGATAACTAGCAAATGACTATATTCTCAAAAACGAGACCATTTATATTTTTCTAATGATTACTTTGCTAGGAAACAATTTATTTATCTTTTTCTCGAATTCTAACATAATCAGCAAATAAGTTGACTCCGCATTCAAGCTACACTCCATTTCAAAACTTAATTAGCCTTTCGGATCGAACGAAGCATAACACTGAGCTGTCGATAACGAATGCTCTCTGATCAATGTAGCTAATGAATTGTTAGTGGAAGCGAAGCCAACGGCGACGGAGTCGGCTCGGAGCGGACGACGACACGAAGACGCCACCGGAGCTTGCGACACAACAACGGAAGAACGTCGCTCGCATCCATCCATATGTCGGTCACTTTTACGGTTTTATCCTCAGAGTCATTTTGAAGTTAATTGGAGCACGAAAATTTCAAGTATTCTCAACTTAATTGAAGAGGAATTCAAAGGAGCGGTGAGGGTGCGCGAGAAGATGGCGTGAGGGGAGGTCGATGGGTGAGAGGGAGAGGAGGAGGCAAGCACCTTCGCACTTGAGGTCCACGCGATGAAAGCACTGACAGCAGGGCGCGCTTCAACAGTTCGCTTCAAGAGCGAAGTTGATGGGGAATTCTGAGTACTCAACACTGATGGATAACACGGACTAGATGTAGGGAAGGGAATGAAACAATGGTTTATAAACTCCGATGAGCATAATAATTTCATTATAACGTCAGATTGTTAAAGAATGCTTTATTGCGAATTTCATACGTTAACTGGATTATTACTCATACAATAAACTTTGGGGAAGTTTAACACATTAAGAAATGGAAATATTCTATTAGTTATCGAATTTTTGACGTAAATGAAGAATATGTCCCGTCATATTTTTACAATGAAGTGATAAGAATGGTTATATCAAACTTTACTCATTGTATTACTCTGCATTAAAATATAATAGTGAAGATGTGTAAAACACATCTAGATTAAGCAACGTCGTATCCTACGACACTTTGAAATATAAAATAGAAAACAGATAGGAGGAGTGTGTAGAGTGAACACAACCGTGGACGTGTTTGCCAACTGCCGAAAGAGACCACTCCCGCATAGAGTACGATGGCTAAATGAAGAGCCTTTTTTGCTGCGGAACACGAGGAACCTAAAAATCTCCGCTCGCAGCTCCGAGAGCTCTATAGCGACCGAGAGAACGAGCGTGCGAAAGAACCTTGTGGAACGCCAGACCACTGCACAAAGCATGATGGAGGGTAAACACATAAGAAACGAAAGTACTTTGACGAGTGGAGAATTTGGAGCAGAAGGGATGGAAACGAATGTGTTAGGCGAACGCAAACTGATGAACTAAAATTAAAAAAATATGAAAGGGATGATTTTTAATGTAAATAGTATTTAACATCGAAGGTAAAATTGCGACATTGAACTCACCTTCCTCTGCTAGTTGTGCTCCGTCATAGTTCATGCCTTCTTCACGAACCCCTATAAAGTGGAAGTTATTATTAGTAAATTGCGCGGAAAAGGAATCGCTTATCGACTAGACTGATTCTCATGAAATGATAGTCACCGGCAAAAACGAAGAACCGGTTGAGAATAAAAAATCCCTAAATACTTCAATTAAGATTTCTCGCCCTTTTAAATTGACTTACGTCCCGTAAAACTTCTTTTGTAGTGAAATACTGTGTAGTCACATTCAAAATGTTCGAACGAGCTATTTCCACCATAACCTAATTACAGTTTGACGTGTTACACCCCATCCAGAGGGCTTAGTTACAATTATTGATTTATTTCATTTTAGGCTACGCTGGGCGCCGAGCGGACGTTTTCTCGGTCTGGAGAGAGGAGGGGAAATAGGTGGAGGAAGAAGCGCGGAGAAAAAACGCCTCCTGAGAAAAAAGCGAGGGCCGCCGTCAGGTCCAGCGGCAGATATATCACCTGCTGGACGGTAGCGAAAGTGCACGTAGGATGAAGTGAGGAAGAGAGTGAGAAATGGAAAAGAGAAGGGGTAATGTGCAGCACTATGGACTGAGTGATGGTCGAAACGAACCGCCTCTCGCACGAACTACATCCGGAGAAACACATATTAATATTATAAAGTATATCTGTATCGTAAATGTTTATAGTCATTTCATTCAGTTAATAATTCTTCACAGTAGTTTCATTCGTGACGGAGATTGGAGGGGGGGCGTGGGGGAGCAGCCGTCCCATCACTTTTTTAAGGAAAGATACAAATTTCATTTTAACCGTCTAAATCT
Organism: Laupala kohalensis; assembly: GCA_002313205.1. Classification (NCBI taxonomy): domain Eukaryota; kingdom Metazoa; phylum Arthropoda; class Insecta; order Orthoptera; family Trigonidiidae; genus Laupala; species Laupala kohalensis. The sequence continues at coordinate 1,442,682 of NNCF01126639.1, read as the reverse complement.
GGGAATTATAAAAAAAATTACACCAGCTTTGATGTGGTAATCAGCAATTCTTTTTCCTTTGATGTATTTCATTATTTAAATCATTCTTTGTGGAAATAGGCAGAAAATGTCNTCCCCCACATTTGATTCCCAATCTCCGCTACTGAGTCATCTACATGCAATACAAGGATATTGAAGATACAAGAATACGTTATAAACAATTAAAAGAGGGAACGATGTGACACACAACATTGCAATACAATGGTTGAAACCAGAAAAAATGTGACATAATGAAGTAGAAGTTTAACAAATTAAACCACATAAAATTTCTTTCACGGGTGATGAACTCGGATTGATGGTTTGGTAGCAACGACCCTTTTCTCCATCATATAAGCATTTATTTCGATAATATAAATCTAAATAACTAACACTAATTTAAATCAAGACTTCTTAAATTTGTAATTACTAATAACGAAATCTACTGGAAGTAAAAACACGAAGAAAAACATCATGGACAGCTATAAAAGTAAAATTTCGTCCACGTTTTTCTGAATAGACAGCAGACACGAAGCTTCCCCATATATTTTGTCACTAATTTGTCATTAAAACCACGAAACAAACTTCACTTGAGGAACAGCCTGTCTAATAATTTTGCGTTAAGTTTATTTTATTTTGATAATATCTATCACGCTGATGTAGAGAGAGGTGGAAACGAAGCAGTGGAAAACAAGAGCAGGTAAATGTACGTGTCCCACGTAATATAATGTGCCCTTTGCGTCGCTTTTTCTCTCTCGCCGCCCACATCGCTGTATCTCAGCGTTCCGCCCACGCGCCCGCCGCTGCAGCATGGTCCACCCAGATTAATTACTTGACGTGTTTTGAAATGCAGACACCCCAGCTACAGTGCTTGAGCACACAAAAAAGATTTGCTTCAAGGAGAAAAAAAAGGGCTGAATAGGATTCACGACATGAACCCTCACTTGACAACATAGTAGAGTAATGCAAGCAATAAAATGTGCAGCGCATCTCACTTGACTACCAAATTACTATGTTTCAATCCCAACTTCCATTATCTTCTGTTTATACATTATAGAGCGCAAGACTTCATTTCATGTATTCTATTTTGAAGAAAAAAAAGAGAGTGAGAGAGAGAAGTAGAGTTAGAGGAAAAAAGACTGAGCAAATAGTCGAAAAATATAATACATCAACCCAAAATAATATTTATTGGAAGCAGATATGTATGACCTGACTGTATGTTAAGTAATGTAAAAAACATGACAACGCAAACAAAGGTTATCGTCACACCCCACGTGGTACAATACCGGGGATATAAAAATCATTAAAATATACCCACCACAAAGGTTAAAGCTGATTTTATATCTTGACACGGCCAGAAATGATGCAATAAAAACCAATGAAATATAATGCTCATAAATTCTTGATTTGTAAAATATGTTACAATCTGTCATATTGCTAAATTTCTTTCATGAAAGACACAGATATCGTGCGAGGTGTTTGGAGACTGTGAAAAGATGAAGGGCAAGAAGTTGTACGAAGTTAATTCCTCGAAGCATGTTGCTCTTGAATAAAATATTAATTGAATTGAATAAATAAATATGTTGATAATATTGGCTCTTGATAGACAGCATCATGACCAAACTTTCAATACAGATGCTTGTGTAAAAATATCACGAAGATTTAATTTTATCTCGAAAAAAATTTAGATCATTTCACTTACATAACATTATCTGACAAACTCTCAATCAATTATGTGCATGATAAGAAAATATCATAAATGGAAACGGTTTCTTTATAATATATATTTCATTCTTAAACCAATTCTGTGAAAAACAAACATTGCAGTGGCGTGTAAGCAAATTTGACGTCACCGATGATCATAAGAAAAATGAAACCTAATCAGCTCTCTTTTTCTCGCTCACTGTGTTCATGTATGAAGTATTTCAACTTAACATTCACAGGACTACAGGACAAACGAATAAAATTTTGTCCCTGAAAAAGGAAATGGTTTGAAATAGTTTGTTTCTCGAATCAAATCTTCTATAAATCGCGCTGAAAAATATGATGGTGAATCCAATCGACAAATTAACGACAGGAGTGGATGAAAGACGAGGTAAAGAAAACGCGTGTGAAGACGAAGAACAGAGAGGAAACGTGGAGTACCTAAGTAGAGGTACAGCAACCCGCAATGCCGTAGTGTGTTGCAGGTTGCATGACTGGCTCTATGTGTCATGTCACTGCACAATTATGTGTACTCGTATATTAAATACAATGTACATTATTTTATCTATGACTGACGTTGTGTAAACTATTGACTAAGAACTACAGAGTTAAAAAGTCGAAGTTGTAACCACAAAGTATTTCAAGCACTGAGAATGAATACTAATGTGCCTTATATTTTAATAATATTAAATGTGAGGGTTCTTGATCCCAGTTTATTACTAAAATATAAATATTGAATTCATATCGAAATAATAACACGTTTTGTTTTCCAACGTGATGTGTTACACATGTTGCCACAAGATCCTGTCTCATAACGTATATACAAGAATTTCCGTAAATTTCCACCCCTGGATCCGTGTTGCGACTTCTTGTTGCATTGTTCTTATTTCTATGAGCAACACTTAGATGTCCTAACAAGGGATTACATTGTTTTACATCACTACATACATAAAACCGAATTATTTTGACCTTAGCTCAATATTTATGTTCTAGTTAATAGAAATATTTCCATGTCACAGTCCTCGCAAAACAGGAGAGTGAATAAAAACGAGAGTGAAGTAAAGTGAGTGCGTGTGGAGAGCGCTTGCTCTCAGCTTCCAGTCCATCCCACGCGCACAGTGCGTGAATGCGTGGGCGCACGTCACCCTCCACCCCCAAGGGTCTTCCACATAATTCATCGCGATGCGTTAGCAGGGAGCGGGACGGGCCGGCGTTTTGGCTCCGGTTTGAGCCCCGAGCGTCACCACTCGCACAGTGACACTGATGCCGAGTGTGCATTAAGCATGAGTGATGCGTCGCTTGCTGGACGGACGAAATCATTTCACTTCCCCTCTTCTCCTCTTCAACCTTCATCACACCCCATTCCCAGCGAAGGGAGGAAAACCAGACACAGAGCGAGTGAAAACACGAGCAGAATGGTCACAGACACAACAGCTCCCTCGTTCTACCGCGACTCGACAGAGAATTCCTACGTGAATATTTCGCTCTCATAATGGACTGGGTAATTTTTTACTTTAGCAATAAAAATGAAAACTTTTCTCAGAATTGTATAATGTTAACTATTATATATAGAGAGAGAGTTCACTTCGAATGTAATTATTTGTGCAACTACGTTTTTCCTAATAATGTATCTTTTTCTCTCTCATCCTGTACTAGGTACCTATTTAGATTACTTGTGCCATGCTCCTTCCTTTATCTATACTGACCTCCCTTGGTCACCTCTTGTTCTTTTCGATCCCGACGCTATTAAGGCTAGGGTATCTTTCATTTTCCTCTTTCCTCTTCTTTTTTTTTTATAAAGTTTTTAGTAAAGTCATGTGATACGTTGGAATTTGAGTTTTGAGTTGTAATGCAGGAGGGTTTTTAGTGGGTATGGTTGAGTCTTTCGGCGAGTCCCACACGCGGGGAGAGTCNAAAAAAAAAAAAAAAAAAAAAAAACCTATTTAGATGCTGATTCAAGGAGCAAGTGAAATTTGTCGTCAAAAATTTTTATGTAACCCTAAGAAAAATGTTTGAAGATAATGTACTTTATATTATGTTACTCATGCATATGTGATTAGGAAAAATATTCCTTTTGCTTTCAATATTATTCTCCTTAGTGAAATTTTCATATCAAGTTTTCTTTGCACGAACATGGCAACACCCATTTCTTGTGAAAAAAACACGATCTCATTGTATGTTCATTCGCAGTAAGGTAACGAGCTCAAAATTCGATATGAGCTGGTAACAATATTTATTTAAAAAATCGCATCATCCAAACCATTGTAGCGACTAACGACTCAATACTCACCAGTGCATAAACCTCCAGAGCAATCGGCTGTGTTCACGTCTTTACCAGTGCAGTACTTGCCTCCACCACTTGGGGTAGGGTTGTTACAGGAGCGACGTCGAAGCTGGCGACAGTCACGACCACACTGTGACCACGCGGACCATTGCGACCAACGTCCGTCCACAACTGATACTGAAACAATGAGAAGATAAGCACTTAATTCACAAATACTCTGGTTTTCTTCTACTTCTTTGTAATACAGTAGACTCTCGCCTATCCGGTCTATTATGGCGACCGGCCGGTCTAGAAAGCAAAATAACCAGATAGACCGGAGGTCCAATGCCAACTAGTTGTTTAACTAGCTCAAATAAATTAACATACTAATATTTCAACTAAAGTTCTCCTTTATTGACCTCAGTACAATTTAATCTTACGTGGATATTGTAAATTGTAGTGTATTATATTTTAAAAAAGCAAAAAAAAATATTACACGTGTACAGTGTTTTTACTTCATAGCATAATATCACCAGCATTTTTGAAAAAAAGTAAAAATAAAAAAAATAAAACTAAATGTATCAGAATTTTTCTACATGTGTTATCAGAAAACAACTTTTTACAATACAGTATTAATGTTTTGAAAAGACATTCTCTGCTATTGGTTGTTTGTTTAAAAAATAAATTATCTCGGGTCGGATAATCGTGATTCGGATAGGTGCGAGTCTATTGTAATTAGAAATATCTTTCTGTTATGTTATTAAGAGTTCAAAAGCTTGTTATGTTATACAAATATAATAGAATATTTGAGTCTTTGGTGGTATCTGTGGAATATACCGCAAATGCTTTGTATTTTGTTTTCTAGTGCAATGCAAAATAGAAAATAATAGAAAAATATTTTAGACAATTTGGCATTGTTTCAGAATGAACAATTTGAGAGGCATATTAGCCTCACAGTATTTTTAATACAAAATTTCCATATTAGTTTATACTAATCATTCCAAATTACACGTTTAAAATCAATTTACCAACAAACGTTTAAACGAAAAGGACGTTCACATAATATGATCAAAAGATTGTTTTCACCTCGACAAATTAATGCAGAAACGTTACAATAGTTCCAGTGAATTTTGAAAATGATTCTCTGCGTCAATTAATTCTCAATAAGAAACCTAAGCGTTCGCAACTCATAAACTCGGAGTTTTTTCCTCCTAATGATTTCCGTCTAAAGTCGACAACCATCAAGACTTCACTGAAAGAACCAGTATATAAAACTATTTCCCCACGCTGTTGCCAACAAGAAAAGAGGGAGAAAAACTATCACGCCAGTTTTACTGACAGTTCTCTATACGCTTCGGAACTTCAAAACTTTCTCTCGTATTCGGCAACAGGCCGTTAAAAATTTGGCACGTTCCCAAAGAAGGGCACGCAATCTCTTGTTTCGGTGCAGCTCTGAAGTATTTTCTACCATTATACACTTTTCCCATCTCATGATATTTTAGGGTAAGCGCATCTGAAGACAGAAAAACAAAACGGCTCGGAAAGCAATAAAAGAAACTCACTTATTTGAAGAAACAGTTTCGGCTTCCGCCTTCATCAGTAACGTAGATTACTAAGATTTATTTTCAAGACTTCCGTAATATATTAATTTAATAAGTTTTTCTTTTTTTTCTCATCAAGTTTAAAACACACATTATATATATATATATATATATATATATATATATATATATATATATATATATATATANTGAAGCAATAAATGCAGTGGAAAAACTGCATGAAATCGCACAAAAAACCGAACTGCAAAATTCGTACGAGAAAACTCAATACATGGGAAGACGAGCAGAAAATAAATCCCCCTTTAATCACAAAATACGGTAAAATCGCACAAGTTCGCAATTTCAAATACCTTGGCGAAACTATACAACCCTCAAGACTAAACCGAATCGCCAATGAACAAAGAATCACAAAGCTTCAGAAGGCCTACAAGCTAACATGGGTCCACTACAACAAAATGAGCATTTCGACACACGCAAATTTAAGGCACTACAAAATAGTAATTCTTCCAGAAGCAACCTACGCAGCCAAAACTATGGTAATAAATGGTCATTCCAAAATTAGGGAAATAGAAAAACAGGAACGAAAGATCCTAAGGAAAATTTACGGGGCAATCAATAAGAACGTCATTTGGATGAAGAGACCTCATAATGAACTCTATCAAAGGACCAACATAAATACGGAAGAAATTAGAAAACGTCGAGCAAAACTTTACACTCACATCTGCAGAATGGAGAACTCCAGGACGACAAAGAAACTACTTGACATCATTACAAAGAGTAAATGTGGCACCGAATGGCTGAAAGAAGTTCAGAGCGATCTGCAACAAATCGACATAGAAAAACTGGACGACCGCACCGAGTACCGGAACAAAATAGCGAATGTCAAGTTTGAGCAAAGAACATCACGACAACCGGGGAAATAATGGACAAATGAACGGAAGAAAGAGCATTCGGAGAGAATGAAGAGATTTTGGGAAGAAAAGAGGAAAATCATCAGAAGTTGAAATATCGTATATTCAAGTTCAATCGCTCTCCTAAAGGGGAACAATCGCCATAATAATAATAAT